>QJNU01000013.1:175918-334476 GCA_004154915.1 Monosporascus ibericus | reverse complement strand
ACAGAAATACGATTACCGACCGAATTTCCAACCCGTATACGCGAGCGTTTTTTGTACGGCTTTAATACGTGGAAGATATTCGCAAAATGGAGGGTAATAAGGCTTGTTAAAAGACGCGTTGCAAGGCTGCGGGGTAAGGCTGTAGGGCTTGTTAGGGCGCGTGAGGGGGCCCGTCGGGGGGCGCGTCGCGGTATTACAGGACTTATTGGAACAACAATTCAACCCTACGTATTTAAATGGTTAAAACAAACGTTTCTACTAAAAAAGAACATTTACTATACTGGATAAATACGTTTTTTCGGTCGGCAGAAAGGTGGTAATAAAAAGAAATGCTGTTAATAGCTATTGGAAGTAGTTGTCGCATATAGGTTGGCAGGAAAAAATAACAATATAACGTCCGTAACAAGCCTTAATATAATGCGTATATTTGTTCCAGAGCTATATATATAGTCAGCGAAAAAGAATACCGTCGATTAAATCAATTGGATCTGTTATGGTTGAGTTATTTGGATTAGTTATTGCGAGGTGCCAAAAAACGCGCCGCGAGCTTGTATGCGCCGCGAGCTTGTGTATTACGTTATATATAAAGATTATTAAATTAAATTAATCTTACGAAATAAAAAAAGAATAATTCGTTAAATTAAACGCGTTTCATTATTAGTATCCGTAACTTTAAGGAAAATGGAAACATTATATTATTATTTAAAGTAATATTAAAAAGTAGAGTATCATATTTAACCCGGTAAAGAAATAATAATATTACAGCATTAATATATGATTCTTCGAATTATTTTGGTTAAAAGCTGTTGCGAAAATCTGTAAAAACCGAACGGTTTATTATATTGTTATTACCTTACCTAAATGGTATATATTAAAGAAAAGTCCGACGCTATTATAGCTTGCAAACTTATCATTATTAAAACCCTTTTAAAAATTATCCGAAATTATGTAAACTTTTTTAATATTAATAACGTAAGTATTTTACTTGAACGATAAAAGGTTAACCATATGATTAACATTTTGTCTAATACTGAAGCCCCTTATTTCTTATGTACTTTTTAATTTATAACGAATTATAAAGATAAAAGCCTATATCGATTAAAAAAAGGCTTCTAGCGAAGTAAAGAAGTTAATTAATTTTATTAAAACCGGTATTCTTTTTATACAAAAAACAAAAGGTTACCTTTATACGTAAATTATCGCAAACTTAATAAATAACGGTTAAAAATCGTTATATTCTCACTTTTATTTCGGAATTATTAAACCGCATCGTAAAAATAAAAAGTCTCTTTAAGATTAAGTTTAAGAATACTTATTATCGAATCGGTATTAAAAAAGGGTAACCAGGTAAAAACCGCATTTCGAACGGGTTATAAATATTATAAATTCCTAACTTTACTTCCGGAACTAATTAATGTACTTACCGCCTTTTAAAGCTATATTTATAAAACTCCTTATATTATCCTAAATCATTTTTATATTACACAATCGATAAAGTATTAATCTTTTTAATAAACAGAAAATGGTATCCGAAATGCCTAGATAAGGTCATTATATAACTTTGAAATATATACCTTTATACCAAACCTTTTAAATATCAATTTTATTAATCTTTTATCGAATTTCTTAAATACGTAATTATATAAACCCGGATTTTTATAAACCCGGCTAGAAGAAAGATTATGCAGAAATAGCTGGAGCCCGCATGTATTTATCTTATGTAATAATTTATTAACTTTTGCAACTTTTACTGCCTTTTTATGTAAGGTTTTCCCAAATTATAAATTTCCTAAGTTGCTACTTAAAGAAGCATGCATTGAAAAAAGAACCAGGACGTGGCTTCCTAGATAAGCCAGCGAAAAAGTCTTTTAAAAAGCTTATAATTGCATTGAATAAGGTACTTTGTTTAATGTATTTTAAGCTTGAAAAGTATATATTAGTAAAGACCGACGTTTCAAACTATGCTATGTTTAGGACTTTATTACAAAGAAATAATTTAGAAAAGTAATACCTAACCGCGTTTTAATCGCGAAAGTTTACCGATATAAACATAAATTACGGGATATCCCACTGAAAGATAATGGCTCTCGTAAAGTCCTTTTAATATTAACGTTATTGTTTTTAAGGCAGTAAATATGCCGTAAAGGTTAGATCGGATTAGGCTAATTTGCGAAGCTCTCTGAGCATTTTAAAGCTTAACGGCAAACAAACCCGGTAATATATATTACTTACGCCATTTAATTTTATGATTAAATATGAACCCGAAAAGAGAAACCCGCCTAATTTAACCTCGAAACGCCCTTACTATAAAGAAAAAGTGGATAATTTGACATTATTACGTACATTCGAAAGAAAGTTAGCGGTGAATTTTAAGTTATCCCTAACATACTTCGAGCTCAAGGTATTAGCCAGCGCTGTCCTTAGGGAAAGGACGGCCGAAAAGCGTAAGGTTTTAATTGAGGTAATTACGCGTAAACGGCCGCGGATAACGAGCTAGGGCTTAATTTAACCGGAAGTCGTAAAGGAACCAAAGGACCGTAATTAATTACCAGCTTAAAAGACGTTCCTTGATTTTATCCGCATAATTTAAAAACGCAATTATAAATTTAAGTAAATTTAGCAAAACTCGCTTACGATACCTTTATAAATCCTTAATTAAATATCGGTATTAAAGGAATAATCCGATATTAAAGTTGATTATATATTTTAAGAAGGTTATTTATTATCAAATCGTAAAATTATATTACGAGAACCCTTTTACTAATTATTTCGAAAGAGGAAAAACCTAAAATCGAATCGAATATTCGTAAATTTAGCCTAGCGTAAAAAAGGATATACGAAATTAGGTTACGGACTATATTATTATTTCGAAAATAAGGCGAAATATTATCGGCTTTATAACGAATTATAAACGTTACCTATTTTCTATCATTAATAAAATTGTTAGTTATATCTTTTAAGCTGGCAATTAATTAAAGCTTTTTTACTTTTTTACGGCTCTCCGTTCAGTTAAACCTTAGCTTATGATCCGCGCCTATTTATACGTAACTACCAGGATTAAAACCTGACGTTCCTGAAGCGTCTTTTCTGGAAAAATAACGTTAATTAATATTTACGATTCGGAATATACTAAAACTAACTTGGAGATTATTATTAACTGTCTTTCGAACATAAACAATAATATTAAATTATACGCCTTTCTTCCCAGATATTAAAACGTTTCGAGGTTAAATTAACCGGGCTTCATTTTTCGGATTAATTCTTAACTATAAAATTAAAAGGCGTAAAGAGTATATACTACCGGATTTATTTACCGTTAAGCTTTAAAATGCCCATAAGGTTTCGTAGATTAACGTAATCGGACTTAATCTTGACCGTATATTTATTACCTTGGAAACAATAACTTTAATAGACTAAAGACCTGACGATAAATGTTATTTCCTAATTAAATATTCGGTAATATACCTTTTTATCGGTAAGATTTTACGATTAAAACGTAATTAAATACAACCTTCTTATATTATATTTTTAGAATAAAGTCCTAGGTATAACGTACTTCGAAATCTGAGTTTTTATAAATATTTACTTTTTATAGTTAGAATATATCAGGAAAGATAATTTATTAAATGTAGCTCTAAGCTATTTGAAAGCGCTTTTCACTAACCTATTTAAAAAACTTCGTTCTAGTTCCTTTTTTAATACAAACCTTTTTAAGTAATAACTGAAACAAATCATAATTCGTAAAAACGTTTTAATAAAACGGTAATAAAAGTTGCCAAACTTAATAAAATATTATATAGCATAAATAAACTTAGGTTTCGGTTTTCCTGGATAATATTTAAGTTAACCGGGTTTATAAAGATTTCGTTATATGAAATTACGTCTTTAAGCAATTCGCTAAAAGGTTAATAAACTAATATTTAAACCGTTTAACGTAAAGGTTTGCACTTTAGGATCTTTCATTACTTTCCGTAAATATTTCGTATTAAATCCTTTATTTGCTAAAAGAATTAATATGTTATCGATATAAACAATGAAAGAATAATCCAAAATATCTTAAAAGGCATCATAAATATAACTTTAAAACGTAGCAGGTATATTAATTAATCTTATAAATACGATTAAGAAGTCATAATATCCATAAGGCGTCCAGATTAAATAATAAATATCCTTAAAATTAATTTAGAAAAACTCTTTATTTTTACGATAGGGTTTATTAATTCCGAAATAAAATGAAAAGTATAGTGATTTTTAACCGTTACCTTATTAAGTCCAGGGTAATTTACCCATAGAAATAATTTTCCGCCCTTTTTTGGTATAAAACAAATAATAGCTTTAATAAAATTAATTAATTCCTTAATCTTCTTGCAAATTTTTATTTAGTTGATATAATCTTTTAACTTTTATAATTTGTTATAAGCTAAACGGCACATAAAAAAATAAACGGGTTTAATACTAAGCATAAGCTCGATCGTATGATTAGCTTTTCGTTGTTTACGTAAAGTGTTTATGTTATTAGTATTAAAAAAGGTTACATAATTTCGAATGGTTTTCTATAATAGTAAATTTAAAAGCTATAACGTTTTCGATTTTTTATTTTAATATATACCGACTTAAGTACGGTAATAATAATATAACAGGCCGTTCGGCTTTTGCAAACTTTCGTAAAGACTTTTGGAAACAATAATTCGAAAAATGATATACCGATGCCGTAGTACTCTTAATTCCTAGCCGGATTAAGTATAATACCTTAGTTGATTAATATTGCTTAAAATAATAACATAAACCTTTTATCTATTTCTAGGATACGGTTAATAATAATATAAAGGTATTTAATTTAAGGAATTATCTTTTTTTTTCGAAGAATTAATTTAACCTGGTACATTTTATATATAAAAATAGATAACGTACTACACTAGTAAGCGAGACATACCATTAAGCGAGACACTTTTTTAGCTATTCCAACTACATATCTTCAATTGCCCATTTTTTAACAATCACAATATGGAGTGCCTTACAAAAGAAGCGAGAATAAACCTAGTTTTTCAGGTTAAAAAACGAGACCCGAAACTTAGTTATAAAAAGCTTAATTCTATCTATGAAGTTTTATATTTTTCCCTAGCATACCGTTCTAGCGGTAAACGCGCCCGAGCCGATATTGCTTCTCTTATGTAGAAATTGACGCCGACCGAAGAAAAATCAATTGTCGACCGAATCCTCGACCTAGATACGCGAGTGTTTCTTATCCGGCTTTAACATGTTAAAAATATAGCTAATTTATTATTTGCTTAACGCGTTACGGACCGCGTCGGGATTAACTAGGCGTCGAGATTTGTTAAACGGCAAAAAAAACTTTAGACGCGTTTAAATCGGAAAATCGATTATTAACGGATTTTATCCGAAAATCCAGAAACATTTCGCAAGTGGTTCGAACTTGTTCGGGTTATTATCGCAAAATACGGCATCGCAAAAGAAGATATTTATAACTTTAACGAAATTGGATTTTTAATAAGGTTTCTTATAATAACGAATACGGTAATTACTAATGTCGAAAAACGTAAAAGATCTAAATAAACGTAATAAGGGAATCAAAACTAAGTTATAACTATTTAAGTTATTAATATCTAAAGTTGGGTTATCCCGTTATTTATTATCATAACGGGGAAAAATTATGTTAGGTTTTAATGCCTTAATAACGTATTATTAATAACCGATTAAAAGGTTGCATTAAGTAATAATGGCTGAATAACTAATAAATTAGGTTTAAAATGGATTTAATATTTTGATAAACATAATCGGACGCGTACGATTAATTCGAAACGTTATTTTATCCTTAACGGTTTCGAAAGCTATTATTCGATAGAATTCGAAAAATATTACCTTAACTACGATATTATTACGCTTTATATGGCCGCGCATTTTTCGTATCGGCTTTAACCTTTTAATATATCTTGTTTTTTTATTTTGAAACGTATTTATTCGCGATATATCGAAAACTTAATACGACGCCATTATACCCATATTGCCAAAAAAGATTTTCTCGCCGGCTTTTACGACGCGTTTTAAGCTGCCATAACGTCCGATAATATCAAATCTGGATTTGCAAAAGCTGGATTTGTTTTATTCGATCTTAATAACGTCATTTCCGAAGTAAAAGTTCTTCCGGTTATACTTATACCAACAGTCTTGCCGTTTATTCCCGCCGGTTTTATTTCTACCCTGACGAAAACCCCTAAAAATATTTATAAAGTAATTAAGCAAGGACGTTATTTGTAAAAAAAGATTAAAAATCATCAAGGTAGCTCGCTAATAAGAATGGTAAAATCAATTGATCTTTTAACGAAAAGTAACTTGTTACTTTTGCACGAAATTGCTCTTCTTCGGGAAAAAAACGTCCAATTACGTAAAACGAACCACATTTTAAGCAAACGTCGAAAAACTAAAAATAAACGTCTTCAAAAAAGAGGAAAACTTACTATATAAAAAGGACAAGCTTTTTTGGCCGAAAAAGAAAAGGTGGTGAAAAAATGCAACTAACAACGGCTGGAGGTAATTATCGCAAAAAGGTTAAAACGAAAAAACGGAAGTATGGCGTCTACGGCAAGCCCGGACATAATGCGCGTACTTATAAAAAAGCTGTAAATACGTCTAAAAAAGAAGAATCCGATTGATTTAAATTAATTTAGTATGTTATGGTTGTGTTATTTGAATTTGTTATTGCGGAATGCCAAAAAGTGTCTCGCTCATTGGTGTTGTCTCGCTCACTGGTGTAGCACGTTATATTTTTGAATATATCTAAATTGATGACTTCGTAAAACATTCACGTAAGCTTACATTTTAAGGTTAAAGTGTAATTAATTAAATTAATTACGATATAAACGTTCAAGTTCATATAAATATATATCAGGTTTTTCTTTTTTAAAAAGGTGATAACCGTTTATAAAGTACGAAAAATGCGTAAAACAGAGATAAAAAGAAAAATATTAGGGTCAAGTTTATTTGCTAGATTTAAGCCTTTAACCCATTTTCCGGTTCGAACTTTTTTGGATAGTCACGTTGAATATAGCTTATATTTCCGTATTGAAAATAAGTAATATTATTACGTAAATTAAATAAAATTTAAATTTTTTCGCCCTTTTTAAAATCTTAGTCCTTTGAAACTTTTATGGCCTTTTTAAATAAGGTTAAAAAAGAAATTTCGTTAACATTTTATAGCCATTTTGCTATTGCAATAATTTCGCTTAATATGCAGGTTTTCTTCTTTTTCCTTTCGTTAACGCTTTCGACTAGTTACTAAGTTTTGTTCCTTTTTCTTAATGCTAATGAGGAATTTCCAACGCCGAATGGTCAAATCCAGTATATTATTTCGTTTTTAAGGTAATTAATTAACATACTTCATAATATCTTATTTAAAAAAAGGGAATAACTTGGTGTAAAAGAATCTCGACCGATTTTCTTCGGATTTTTAAATATTTTGCTAGTTCTTTAAGCATATAAAATAATAATCAGACTTTTGGAAGTTCTGGCTTAATTATTAACATAATACTTTTAAGTTGTTTATTAACTTAATTCTTAAGTTTTTTAATAATCAAATGAAGAATTTCGAATTCTATCTTAAATATTTCTTAACTATAACTTAAACGGATCTGTTTATCGGTAATCGTAAACTTGACTCGTATATTTAAAAGACTTTTATAATGTTATTTCATATTATTTCGTATAAATAAAACTGTAATATATTAATTACGGAACTTATGCGAAAGGCATTGAAAAATTAATTTCTATTCCTTAACCTGGGACTCTCATTTAATATAGTAAAATTGGAAGGATAATATATCATGGTTAAATTAAATATATTTTCTCAAGTTCGTATTTTCTTTAAATTTAAAATTGTGCGAACTTCCTTTTTTATTTCGGTAAAATCTATTCAGATTACTTTTTAAGCTTAATAGTTTATTTAAATCATAAGGCACAAGATTATTTCCTTAACCGAAGTATGCTTTTTTTAAGAATATTTTAATAAATAAGTATCTTTTTTAATAAATTCGATAATTTAAAGCGCTTATTTCGCTATTACTTTATTTTCTTATTTACAGCGCTTTCTCATTGTTATACTGAATAATCGGATTCTTTAAGCCTTTGATTTTCGAAAGGTAGAGGCTAATTTAGGTTAATTCCTCAGTAAGAATTCGGAAAGGTATCGTTTAGGCTTCGTTAAAGTTCCTTACGACTTTTATTAAAACTTACGTCAAAACTTCCCGAATAACCATATATAATGGTTTCCACCATTTTGTTATTAAGGAAATATATTTTTAATAATAATAAATGGTATAATTAATGCGATTAAGGTTATATGTACCTTTAAGGTAAAAAAGTCTGAATTATTACGATGGCGGTTTCAAGTTAGGTATAACTAGTTTATTCCTATGGGGTAGAGTTAAGAGAGAACAGACTTTTATCGCTTTACTGAGATAGATAAGGGCCGAAGGCCCTTATATGATATAAAGGTTGTAGTATATCAGGGGAGAGGACATAAGTGGTGTAAGGGTGCCAGGCCGGTAGGCCTGCATGTGACATTATTAATTTTATAATTTAAATATTATTAACTTGTATTATAACCTAATTATATAAATTATCCTTAATGATATATTATTACGATACTGGATTATTATATACTTTATTCCTTAATTCCTGTTAACATTACAATTGAATAAACTGTCTAGTTAAGTTAAATCATTAATTAACCCCACCTCTCATTTATAGGTTCTAAACGCTTATTTAATAATATTGGTAAACTCTAATTAATAAGTGTGATATTATAATATTTAATCTGTACTCTGCTTTAAACCCAATTTTCGAAATAGTTAAGGGTACTATTTTAAGATTTAAAAACACAGAAAGTCGACTTGATCTTTTTTAGGAAAAGCTTTACGATCATTGAATTATATAATTAATATAAATACGCAGTGTTTTAATAATAAAGCCGGCTTTATTAATATATCAAAGTAATATAGCCATGACTAAAAGCTTAAAAGATCGAATTAATTAAATAAGTAACCAGGTAGCAGTCTATATAATTATTATAGTAACCTGAAGTAAAACAATTATCTCAACTAATATAATCGGTTTAAATAACTTGCGGCAAATCAAACGAAAATTCTTTAACATGTTTCAAACCTAGTCTTTTTAAAGGCATTTTAGTTTCGTTATAATAATTCGTTACTAAATATGGCGCATATTTTATATACTTTGCTATTAAACTTATACTATTTATTCTTCGAGTACAACTAGTTATAATATGATTATTAGAAGATATAGCCAAAAACTTTAAACACGTTTTTCAGTTACGTTATTAACTGTTACGAGAACAAGTGTTCTCATCCCAAGGACTTACCTTTGTGGCCTAGCGCGGGAGTGCGCTACGGCTAAAACTCGGCCAAGGGGGCTTGGCCCTCAAGTAATCTAGGTAATTTAAGTGATCTGGGACTAGATCACATAGATTATATAGATCTACAATATACTTATTAAAGAAAATTAGGTATAAAATGAACTAGTTTTATATATAAATAGCACTTATTTATTTTCGCTTTTTAGCTATTGATTTAACTTTATAGCTAAAGGAGTTATTTCTTATTATAGGAAAAACCTTTAAATCTTTTTAACGAATAAATCTTTGATAAATCATCTTTCGCCTTATCGTTACTTTCCAATCAAGATTTTATTTCGGATATTGCTTATATTTCCAGGTAAATATATAATAGGTTCGTTATATTTTGATAACTTTTTAATTAATAGCTGACGGATAATTTTAAGCTCAATTAAGCATAAACTTTCCTAAACATAATAAAGACGATATTATATAACGACGTTTAAAAGATAAATAACATATTTAATCCCCGTTATAAGTTAATAAAAGATTATTAACTAGATCAGATAATTTACCGTTTATCGAAAAGATTCTTTAATTAATTAATAACATTATACTTTCTATAACTTAAAACATAGGAAACCCTTTTTTATCTTAAGCCTAGCATTTTACCCCGGCTTTAGAGGATATTATTAAGGTCTAGGGAAATTCGGAGGAAGAGGAAAAACCAGAGGTTTAGGGACCATAAGGCCTAAAGGGAAAAGAAAAAGAGTTTTCCAGTGAGGAGAAAATGGAAATTTTATTGCGTAAAATCCAAGCTTTAAAAAATAAAAAATAAAAACTTTAACCCCTTAAAAAGGATAACTTAACCTACCCGAAAAATAAAAAAAAGGAACCTTAGCACCCTTAATATTCGGCCCTAATCGGTACCGCGAAGTTACTATCTTACCTTTCAGTTATTACGGAATGCCGGAAATCAAGGGTTATAAGTTAATTACCTTAAAGCCTTACGATAGAACTATAGATATAAAAGGTTTCCTCGTTTAAGTTAAAGCCTACTTTAAGTTTTGCTAAAATTCCTTAACGGAAGACTATTAGAAGGTAATGGCCATTTTCCAGCTGCTTACTAGACGAATTTTTTTTAGTTCGAATTAATTATAAAGGACTATCTGGAAAAGTACCTTAAGGAATTTTTAAATATTATTAATTATATCTTTAACGACTACCGGTACTTTAAGAATCGAATTCGAGTTATGTTTAAAACCTAGATAAAGAATAGTAGCCGGTAAAACAACTATATTCTTTTTACTAAACCAAGTTAGTTGCAAAATATACGATAGAACTTAACCGTTTGGCCGTAATTTTTAATTTACCAAAAAGCGCGTTATTTTATCCTTTTTACGATGGTTTAAAACCTTAAATTAAGCATAAAATATATGTGGTACCTAAAACAGGATCCATTAAGGAATATACCGATAAGGTAATTATTATTAACCGAAGTACCTTTAATTGGTACCTTAAATAAAAGGAATTAATAAACGAAATAATAACAAAGGTTATGGCAGCCGGATTAAAAAGGATAAGGGTAAGCCTTAAAAGAAAGTAAGTACCGTTTCAAAAAACTTAAGAAAAATAAGTCCGACATAAAGTTTTTAATTATAGTAAAAAGGAACATTTTAAAAGCGAATGTCGTTTTCACATAAAGAGCAACTCTAAAAAGGAAGGGATTTTTTAACCCCAAAAGAAAGGCCAGAACGGCTAAATAAGAAACAGATAATAAGGCACAAAAGGAAGAAAAAAAGGTTAGCTCGATTTCTTTCCAGCTAGAATTTATTATTATTATTATTATTTAAATTTAGAACGATATCCTAAAGTACGAAAATTACCTTATATGTCAGGATTTTAAGGTTAAAGGTTATAAGTATCACCCCGGACAAACGGTTTCCAGGATAGTTATAAAAGTAGGATGCTTTTGTTATCTTAATATATTTCAGTATAAAATGCATAACGAGAATGGTTAATTCCGACCCGACGTTAGCAACTATGGATAGTTATTGTCGGAGCTTTATGAATTTCCCGAATGTATAATATATACCAAACCAAAAATAAACTAGCATAGATTATTATACTTTATTATTTGTTACCTTAATAATTATTTCGCTTATTTCAAAGTTAAAAAAGATTAACCTTTAGCCTGGATGGAACGAAAAGATACCTACTAAACCAGATAACGAATGCAAATATACAGAAACTTCCCGATAACCAAAGTACCCCAGGTCTTATTATTTACATCCCGAATTAAAACAAAATCAGAAAGTTATATCGTAAGGATGTTTATATTATTCCCCTATACTTTACATCTAATACGAACTTTTAGATATTAGAACATTCTTTTCGAAGGTTTACATTTTTAACTCTATAATTCGAAGCATACAAAACCGAAGATTAAGCCCGCAGAAAATAGTTAGCTCCGAATATAAATATGGCACAAAAACGTAGTTCAGATATAAAAACGATCAGTATACCAAATACGCTATTCGAAAGGCACGCAAATAAAAATCTTTTTAAGCTGGATATCATTACAAGTTAAAAAACGTCAAAAGACTTTAAAAATAAGGCATTAAGAAGCCCCAATTTATAAAACCATATCGGAGGTAATAAAGGGATTACGTAACCAGATCGAAATTTCCCTCCAATATAAAAACAATACATGTAAAGCCATAATCGATTTAAAAGCCGAAGGTAACTTTATTTCTTCCTCGGCGGCAGAAAAATATCAAGTTCCTTAGAGATATAAGCTGAAGTTTTATAAGTTACGTGAAATGGACGGAAGCCTATTTAAATATAAAAACGGACAAATTTTGCGGAAAACTGAAAAACTTTTCGTTCGAAATTAAAAACATCAAAAACGAATCTTGTTAAATATTGCCGACATCTCTGGACATGATATTATCCTAAAAATGCTATGGCTTAGGACCAGTAATTCATATATTAATTAAAAACATTAAACACTTTTTTAAGAAAACAAAGGAAGGTTACCTAAAAAGGACAAGCAAAAGGTTTGCTATGTTATTGAGGAAATATAAATGCCAAAGCAAGCGGAAACCGTACCACCTAAATACCAAGGATTCAAAAGATTATTAAGGACAAAGAAAATTACGAACTGCCATCATATGGTTAATAGGATTACCAAATACCCATTAAGAAAGGATATTATCCCAAATTTTATAAAATCTACTATATAAACCTTAAAACGTTAAAATCCTTATAAAGAACTATTTAACTTGACCTAAAAAAAGGATATATTCGACCTTTTAATTCGCCTACTGGATATCCCGTCTTTACGATACCAAAATCTAAAGATGGAAAATAAAAGATTAATAAAAACGGAAATTTAATTTTTAGAAACATAATGGATTATAAATAACTAAATAACATCACGATTAAGAATAAATACCTTTTAATCCTTATAAACATATTAAAAAAGAACGTTAATAAAGTTAAGTGGTTTACTGCGCTTAACATTTAAAACGGTTACTACCGTACCAAAATCGCCAAAAAAAGAATAAAAAACAGCATTTAAAACGATATATGGACATTACGAATGCCGAATAATACCTATAAAGCTTACTAATACTTTCGTTAGTTTTCAACGCCTAATTATAGCTACTTTACCAAAATATTTAAACAACGTTGTATTCGTTTACCTCGACGACATTCTTATTTACTCCGAAACTCTGGAAAAATACAAATAGCATATAACTTATGTACTTTAAACTTTGGAAAAGGTAAATAGCCGAATTAACCTTGTTAAAAGCGTATAACATATACAGAAGTTAGACTTTTTGGGATATATATTCACCCTCGGCAAAATTTAGATTTAATGCTTTAAAATAAAAGTAATTAAGGACTGGCCTATCGTTAATAAGGCGACCGTTATCGACATCCGATAGATTTTGAAATTTACGGGTTACGTACGAAACCTAATTAAAAAATACGGAAATATACTTGAATTATTAACGAAACTTATTACCAAAAAGTACGTCGGTAAGGAGTTTAAAATTCCAATAAATACAAAAAGGGCATTTCAGATTTTGAGGGACGTAATTACCAGTAAACCCATAATAAAACTACTTAATATACATAAAGAAAACGTTTAAAAACGGATATTTCGGACTATGCATTAAATACGTTCCTGGAATAATTAAAGGATAACGACAAATAATACTTAATGGCTTATTACTTAAAGGTATTGCAAAATGCAAAACTTAAATACCCTATTTATGACAAAACTTTGTTAATAATTATTAACGCTTTTAAAGAATAAGAAGCTTTTTTTAAAGGAATCAAAAAGCCTTTTAATATTTATTTCGATTACAAAAACCTTACCTGATTTATAAAGGCATAAAAATTAAACAAACGACATAAAACTTATATCATTTTGTTATCGAAGTTTAACTTTAAAATATATGATATTAAAAAAAAACATCTAAGCGGATATTTTTAGCCGTAAAAGCAATTATAATTCCAAGGTTCCTAAACGAAACATGCAGATACTATAGTATAACAAAAGTAGTACTATATAGTTTTGCGAAATCTTAAGGAAATTAACCTTTAAATTTTTAATACAGTTCCGAAATTCCTACAATACGAACGAAAAAAGAAGTTTAGTAGTTAAAGAGATAGCTAAAAGACCAGTTATTATACCATAGCAAGATTTACAGACCTAAAGATTAACAGGAACAATTTGTAAAACAGTTTTACGAAAACTTATTGTACAAATATTAAGGAACTTTTAAAATTACGTACCGGTTATAGAAAAAATATGATTTCTTAAAATTACGCCGAATAATTAAAAAGGTTATTAAGAATTACAATATATGTAATAAGACCAAGATAACGCGTTATAAACCTTATAAGTTATTATAACTTACCGACATTTTTAACAAAACATGAAATACTCTAACTTAAGATTTTATTACCAGCTTTTTTTATTTAAAAACTTAATTACTAAAAGTGAATACGACGGAATTCAAATGATCGTTAACAAACTTACCAAATATGGGTACTTTCTACCCTTTCAAAAGATTGCAACGGCGAAATAACTGGTTTATATATTTATATAATATTACTTCGATAAATACGGACTATTAAAGAAAATCAATCCCGATCGAAATAGGTTTTTTACCTCCAAATTTAATATTAACTTTTTTAAACGGATAAATAGTAAGCTTAAGTTTTTAATAATTTATTACCTATACATAAATGGCTAAACGGAACGATTAAACTAAACCTTAAAAGAATACCTAAAAGGTTATGTTAATTATTAATAAACTAATTAGGTAAAGTTATTATTATTAATATAAATGGTTTATAATACGTTTATTAACGAAAATATAAGTATCTTTCCATATATAGCTATATAAGGATATAACGTAATAACTTAACGATTAAAATGACCGGCATAAAAAATTCCTATAATTGTTAACATCATTTCCTAAATAAAAATAGTAAAAACGGAAATTCAAATAATATAAACCTATTTACTAGCCGAATTACATTTTCTTTAGTAAAAAATAACTTAATATTATAAACAAAAAAAACTAAAGATTTAATTTTAACGAAAAGAAATACGGTTTATTTATTACAGTAAAAACAAAACGTAACGTCGAACATTTTACAAATTAAAACTAAAAAGCTTAATAACAAATTTAATTTTAAAAGTCTTAATCGCTTTAAAATTAATAGAATTATATATAAAACTAATTACCGATTATTATTACTTAAAATAATAAAAATATATCTTATTTTTTATATTTCCTTGCTTAAACCAATACCTAAAAAGGCCCTGTTAAAAATAAACCTGGAAATCGAAAATAACGATAATAAATACGAAATGAAAAGAATATTAAACTACAAAATAATCAAAAACAAAATCCAATACCTAATTAAATAGGAAAAATACTTACACGAAAAAAACACTTAAACACTACTTAATTACCTAACGAATACGATAAACCTGGTTAAGACGTTTTACCAGCAGAATCCTAACCAACCGTCTCCAACGTAACCAAGGTTGCGGGCGACAAAAATCCCCCGTTTAAATCCAAACCTCCGGCGTTCTAATCGAACGAAATAAACGCTTTCGCCATAGCATCTATTTCGGAAGCAAACTATACCTGCTTTACTTTTACCTGTTGCCGTTTCTGTTCTATTTTTTCCCGTTTTTTCAATTAATCCAACTTTAAATCCTCCTTTAATATTTCTAACGTCTTTTTTTAAAGAAATCATATTAAAAATGTAAATATTTTAATGTTTTAATAAACCTTTTCGATTTTTCATTTTGGCGACGTTTTAATTCGTCTAGGTTTTTTCCCGTTATTTCTTGGTACGCCAAAAAACTATCTTTAACCCTTCATAACTTTTTTTAAAAACGCTTTTATATTTCGTTTATTCTATTTAAGGAATTTATAATTAAAACGTTACACAAAAAAGGTTAATCACGAATGCAATTATTACAACTTAAATACTTTAAAGCATAAAAGCATTCGGCTTTGTTAAGTCGAATATAATAAGACTCCGAAAATTTCTTAACATCAAATTTTTTAATCAAATTAATACGGTTATCCCGAAAATCGGGCTAATTTAAACGAGGTTTTATTTTTTACTTTTTAACGCAACCTAACATAATAAAAGTTAACCAGGTCCAAAAATGGGTCCAATAAAAAAAGGTAACTTAGTATTTTTATTTTCAAGATAAAGATCCTTGGAAAGGGGAAATAATATTACGAAAATAAATGTTTTTATTTCAAGGACTTACTTTTATGGCCTAACGCGGAAATGCGCTACCGTTAAAACTCGGCCAAGAAGGCTTAGCTTTTAAATGATCTAGGTTATTTAAGTAATCTGGAACTAGATTACATAAATCATATAAATCTACGACACATTTATTAAAAGATAATTGGATATATAATAAACTAATTTTTATATAAATAATACCTACTTAATTTCGCTCCTTAGTTATTAATCTAAGCTTATAGCCAAAGGTAATTGTTCTTTACTATAGGAAAAATCTTTAAATCTTTTTAACGACTAAACCCTTAGTGAATTATCCTTCGCCCTATTATTACCTGCAAATCAAGACCTCATTTCGGATACTGCTCATACTTCCAGGTGGATGTATGACATGTTCGTTACATTAACCTTTTTAAATAAATATTTATACAATTACGGTAATTTATAACGATTTGAAAAATGGTGAAAAGAAATTAAAAAGGTAATTGAAATAATAAACGTAAAAGCAAAAGCTGAAAATATAATTAAAGCCATAAAGCAAAATGGTATAAATTTCAAAGACGGTAATAACTTCGTTTAGTTAAAATCAAAAATTGAGCAAGAAGAATTAATTATTACAATTTTAATAGTTAAAACAAAAGGGTTTAAAGAGATTTACTTAATAATAAACGACTTACAATGTTAATAAATTACATTGTTATAATAATAAAGACCGACGATCGGCAACACGTTTAACAAAATCGAAGTTTTAAAAATCTATAATGTAATAAGTAAAAATAGTGTTTTAATATTAGTATACTACGAAAAGTAAATATATTTTAAAAATAACAGCGAAACCTAAAAAGACAAAAGTAATATAATATTAAAACGGCTTCAGTGCTAATAATATAAAAACCTTAAAAACAGCAATGAAATACCAGAATACAGATTTCTTAAAAACGACTATGACATAACATAAATAATAATAAATTAATTAATATAATTAAGGTTGAAAACGATTATAATTCTCTCAAAATAAAATAATAGAGATCGTAAAAGGTAAAAGCTTTATCCTAAGTAACTATTTAAAAATAACTAACCTATATTATAGAGCCTATAATAACCCAGTAACTAAAGAAATAAGTCAGATTAAAAACTGTATATAAGATAAATTCCTTTATTGTTCTTAATAAACACAGGAACAATGGTAGGAATAGTTCACATTAAACGTATAAACTAAAGAATATTAAAGTGAAAACGTAGCCTTACTATTAAAATAATTAAACCGATCCGGAAAACTTTATATTATTTTTTATAAACGTAGTTTTTTGCTTAAACACTTCCTAAAGTAACAATATATTAAAAAACGAATTACGAGAATATAAAACTAAAAACTATATAGTAAAATATTAGCCCCTAAATATATTATAATTACGTGGGGTAATAAGAAATTATTAAATATATCTTAAGTAACTAGGTTATATAATAGGTTAATGCGATTTAAAGTGGAGAAAGACTAATAAAGTTTTTTATATACTTTATTATCTCTTAAAATTATTAAATTCGAGAATAACCTTAGTAATTCCTTGGATTAATCAACTCGAAAATAATCCCAATAATCCTGTTGATCATTCTACGTGACCGCATGTAACCCTATTGAAGAATCCTTGTTTCTGACGTTTGTGGAGGCCAAGTGATGTTAGGTCATCCCAGTCCGGCTTAAAAGATACGCTAGATCCCCTTCGGGAATAGCACACTCGACAACCGAATGCGATGAATACGACCTCCAAAGCCTCGTTCATGGCATCAGGCCCAAATTGACAAGGAAGATCATCAGCACAGCCTCTCTAGAAGCTCGTCCATTTCCGGGTTGAAGTTCGGGCACCTTAAATGCCTCATACATACTCAACTAATAAATGGCGGAAACTGCACCCCATATTCATACTTCCGCTGTTACCATCATTTCAATTCACGATCATCTCGCAACTTGGGACTAAATTACCATGAACCGACTTCTCCTGCCTCTCTTCATTATTGCTAAGGCAGTTGCTGTACCCAGTTCAGCACCCTGCCGATGCCAATCCGACGAACCCTGTTGGCCATCTACTCAGCAGTGGACTACCCTCAACCACTCCATCCATGGCAACCTTTTCAAAGTGCAGCCTGTTGCTATGCCATGCTATGAGAGTCCCAGTAGCACCGCCTGTCGAGAGGTAACAGCTCTGTGGTCCAATTCCAGCTGGCGTGCCGCGCAGCCCGGAGCCGTACAGTGGGAGAATTGGGAAGCTTGGCCGGAACAAAATGAGAGCTGCTATCTGGAATCTGCATCATACATGAGATGCAAGCAGGGGCGCATCTCACGGTATTCCGCGATTGTCCGATCTGAGCACCACATCCAGGAGGCTGTTCGGTTCGCGAGGCGGCACAACCTTCGCCTCGTTATAAAGAATTCTGGCCATGATTACCTTGGGCGTTCGACAGCTCCACACTCCCTGCAGATCCTTACGAAGGGGATGAAACGAATTCACATTGTTGACAACTTCGTTCCTGAAGGGGCGCCATATTACAAAGGTCAAGGCCCTGCTGCGACTCTCGATGCCGGTGTCAGTCTGCAGGAGATGTATGCAGCCCTCGCCACAAGGAACAGAATCGTCGTTGGGGGTTCCGCGCACACAGTTGGTCCAGTCGGAGGATACATTCAAGGCGGTGGCCATTCATTCCTGGGGACATGGAAGGGAATGGCGTCTGATAATGCCCTGGAGTTTAGTGTTGTCACTGCCACTGTAAGATTGCGTCTTTGCCAGACTCATATCTGTCAGCTGATATCTTTTTATAGGGAGATCTGGTTACCGCAAACGCATACCAAAACCGGGATCTATTTTGGGCATTGCGTGGCGGCGGCGGTGCCACTTTTGGGATTGTCGCGAAAGCCACTGTCCGCACATTCGATGAAGTCCCAATGGTGCTTGCCCATCTCAACATTAGTACAAACGGTGGCGATCCTGCCTTCTGGTCCGCCATGGCGGATTTCCATGCTGCTTTGCCGGCCTTGAACGCAGCTGGTGGTGCTGGATACTACTTCATGTTGCCGAATCTCCCTTTGGTTGAAAATCAGAGCACCTCGGCATTTACTCTTATGCTGGTCTTCGCCAATACATCCAGTACGACCGGAATCAATCGTATATTCGAACCGCTGCTGGAAAGGCTCAACGCCACCTCCTCGGTCACGACTCAATACGCATCAATTGTCTTGCCCAGTATCCATTACCTGATTTCGAATATCCTTATCCCAGGAAACGCGGATATAACTGGAGGAATTTCTCTGTTAGGTTCGAGGCTTTTCTCCCGCGACCTGCTCGTCTCAAAAGACGGACCCGCCAGGCTCGTTTCTGCTTTGAAGCAATTCCGCTACGACCCCGGGCAACCTATGATTGGGCACGTTGTGGCGGGAGGTGCAGTCGCGGACAACCCCGGGATGGTGGACAGTGCGCTCCATCCGGCATGGAGGAGGACCATCGTACATATCGCTTACGGAAGGAACTGGAGTGTCAATACGACCTGGGCCCAGCAACAGGCTATCATCAATAATTTCACGAATGTGGAATTGCCAATCCTGCAAGCGGTGGAGGGCGCTCATGAGATGGGCGCGTATCTGAATGAAGCGAGTGCATACGAACCGAACTTCCGGGAGTCATTCTGGGGTTCGAATTATCCTCGATTGTACAAGATCAAGCAGAAATGGGATCCAACTGGCATTTTTATGGCGCGTAAGACGGTCGGAAGTGAGGATTGGGACGATGAGGGTCTCTGTCGAATTATAAAATAATTCATTATGTGACTGGCTATGAGACTGAACCAGTACCATAGTGTTGTGAGTAAGGGTGTAATGGACAAGGCTCTTCGGGGCATAAAAATGGGCCGAATAGCCTATTTGACCTTACCCCAGCTAGCTCTGGCCTCTGCAGGCTTATTTTCTTAAAATACTGCTATATCACGCTAAAACATTAACCAATCAAATCCCATGAAACAGTAATACGCCAAGGAGACACGAGTCCGAATTGTCCGAAAAGAGGGTCCGTTCTGGGCGCTGCCTCCAAAATTATCAACATTCGTCCATTTGTTGCAAAAAATAAAAGTTTTAAATAAAAAAAAGATTATTTTGCAGCCAGTATAAGTCCAATACAGGACATAATTAAATTAACAATTAATAATTAATTACACTAACGAGATAAAGCTCTAGTTCTACTCTTAATTAACCACGAAAATTCTCTATATTTAACAACGCATCATAATTCGATTAAAAATATTTAAATTATAATAACAGTATACATTACACCTTTTTAAACGGTTTATTATATCTTGCACTAAATTTATTTGTTTAAGTCTTTTTTTAGTAGGTTATTATATGTAAAACGTATGATATGTATATTTCTCATACAATATTCGGAGGATTATTAAGAGGATCCCCCACTTCTTAAATTTACCCACTTCCTGAATTTACCCACTTCCTGAATTTACCCACTTCCTGAATTAAAAATCCACGCCGTTAATTACTATTCGTTTTATTAATATTTTATAATATCTTAACTTACATAACTCTTTCTAAAGCTATAATTTAAAGTGGGACCTAATTAAAAGCATCATATTAAAAATATTTCAGTAAAAATTGCTGCCGGCTTTTAATAAAAAGTAATGGCTAACACAGAGGTTAGAGTTCAAAGTACTATTTTTAAGAGGGAAAAAGGCGTTAAATTATACTTTAAAGCGTATTAGCATTAACAAAGCCTTAACGTTTTATAAAAAAGAAAAACTCGTTAAAAGGATATTAAATAATAAAAGCGATAAAAGGACTCCATTTAATTTTGAACTGCGTTAAATAACGGAATTAATTAATTAAGCGAATAAAAACCATTATTTCTTAAAGAAATATCAAGTTAAACGCTTTATTAACCGTTACCTAGCTTTACGTAATAAGTTACAAGATTTATTTAAAACTTTCTGCGCATCTTTTAACCTTTTTAATAAAATCCAAAAGTTTTAATAGCGTTTTAAAACTTTTATTCGTGAACTAATTATTAATGTTGCAAATATCGTAAATATAGCGGAAATAAGCGTAGTAAAAGACAAAACAAAAAAGAGGAAATTAATTAAGAGCGTTCTTAGGAAACCTAGGGGTCGGAAGGTTTTCGAAGTAACAGCTTAGACGACGATAATTAAAGTTATTATTGCTATCAGGAGACGCTTTACGCCGGCAGTTATCTTCATAAATTTTAGCTTTTAAATATTTAATTTCCGAATTACTTCCTCGAGTGGAAATACGCCTTTAGCGAAAATCACAGGAGTAACGCTAGGATGGCTTTCAAATGACTTCGTAAGGTTTATTTTCCCGAAACGAAGTCTTCGAAAAAGCCTTTAACGACCGAAATATATATTCGGGCTTTAAGATAATAAGATTTATATTATTTAACTTAGATCGACCGTTTTATAACCCGAAAATAATCGAGAAGCTTCCGCCTTAACAGATCTCGGAACCAATAATACTTGATTAGGTATTTAGCAATTATTCTATAATATAATCTATACCTTCGAAAGGTAATAATATATAGGACTAGCTTTCAACTATTTATTGGTGAAAGTTTACTCTCCTTCGTAATATTCATACTTTATTTAAAAGAAAAACCGAGAAAGTCTTAAACTTTAAATTTATTAAAACCCGCATTTTACGTTACAATAAAAAGGATTTACAAAAAAAGTTTAAAGTTATGATACCTTAAAGGGGTATTAAAATAGTTAGGAACCTTAACCATATATTCCCCCGAATTAAATAAACCATAGAAGCTAAGTAAACTTCTAAAGTTTCCGTTAAAGGTTATAAACGATTATATATAAAGAACCTCCTAAAAGAAGTTATATAAATTAATTAAAGGTTAGTAAAAATGTAATTTTAATAATAATTAAAATAAATTGATAATATGCTGTTTTTGTTTAGTTATTCCAACACGTCTTTTATAATATGCTCGTATTTAATCTTGTGAAGCGATTTAGAAAGTCGGTAAATTCAGAAAGCAGGGAACCCCCTTTAGTAAAAAAACTATATAAGACTATATTTAACATAATCAACGAAATGTATTCAAAACGCAACGTCTATTGTCCTTATAATATCCTTCCTTTAAAAAAGCCTAAATCTACGGTTGCCCTATATTTTTATCATTTTTATTGCAGTTATTATATATTGTGGAATATAGTGACTTTAAGTGGTATATAGTAGATGGAACCGAACTGTTGTCTCCCTATGGTATATAAGATACGTATGCGTTAAATAATTATTAAATATATAACTATACTACGTCGATATAAATTATGAGTTATTTAAAGTGTATATTCTTCTTCTTTCATTATATATAAATATTAAATTTTCGTATTTAATTCCTATATTCTTAAATACGTTTATGGATATTTTACTATATTATTAGTTTTATTATCTTGTCTGACTCTTAATATTAGTTATATGCCTATAGTTAATAATAGTAGCTGGAGCCTCTCGTTAATATCCTCTTTTGTTAATTCGCTATAAATAGTCGAGTTTGAACATTTTAAGTGTGTAAAAGTGGGGCGTGAAAGCGGTGGTGTGTAAATGAGACATTTGCCTTACCTAGATAAACCGATTAACCGTTATACCTTTCCGTAGATGAAGGATGCGTCACACCTTTAAATAGTCAGCAGAAGTTGATTTTATTATAATAAAGGTTCTATAAGCTAGCTAGCGGGTGCTTAGCGCACCCTACATAGGCAAAGGTCACCGACTAAGCGGCCCATACATGTTCTGGAGCTAACCTACTTAAAGTTGTATGACTGCAATAGCACCTGCAACTGACCTAATATACTAATACAACTACTGTCCACTATATGTGACAATTAAACGTCTCATTCGCTTAAAAAGTATATATATCAATTTATTAGCTGTTATTAAAACGATAACGTATGACACAAGCGAGCTGTGCGCACAAGCGAGCTGCGCGTTTTTTCTAACTTTCTTATAATTCAACTTTAAGTGTTTATTTTTTAACACCACTATCATGGAACGGTTTACAAAAGAAGCCAGAATGAACTTAGCCGTTCAGGCTAAAAAGAATAACCCCAAACTTTTTTATACCAAACTTAGTTCTATATATACGGTTCCAGTTTTTACTTTAAGAACACGAATTAACGGTAAACCTACGCGATACGATACCGTTCTTAATTCGCGAAAACTAACGCCGACCGAAAAGAAATCGATTATCGAAAAAATCCTTAATTTAAATATGCGAACGTTTCCTATCCGGCTTTAATACGTTAAAGATATAACGAATTTATTATTAGCTTAACGCGTTACGTTACGCGTCGGGATTAACTAAGCGTCGAACTTTATTAAACGGCAAAAAAAACTTAAAACGTATTTAAATCGGAAAATTAATTATTAAAAAGTATTATGCAAAAATCCAAAGGTATTTCGTAAATAATTTAAGCTTATTCGGATTATAATCGCAAAATACGGCATCATAAAAAGAAATATTTACAATTTCGACGAAACGGGCTTTTTAATAAGGCTTTTTATGGTATCGGGCATGATAATTATAAATACTAAAAAACGTAAAAAACTTAAATAAACTTAATAAGGTAATCGGGAATAAGTAATAATTATATAAGCTGTTAATTCGCAAGGTTAAGCTTTACCGTTATTTATCATTATGGCGAAAAAAAACCACCTTAATTCCTAATATCGAAAATACTTATTATTACCCGATTAAAAGCTCGGTATAAGCCATAATAGTTAAATAACAAACGAATTAAATCTAAAATAAATTCAGCACTTCGACAAACATACCCGAACGCGTACGAAAAAATCGAAACGTCTTTTTATCCTTAACGGTTACGAAAACCATTATTTAATAAAATTCGAAAAATATTACGCGAATAACGGCATTATTACTTTTTGCATACTTACGTATTCCTCCTATCGGCTTTAACCTTTTAACGTATTCTACTTTTCTGTTTTAAAGCGCGTTTATTCGTTATATATCGAAAATTTAATGCGACGTTACCATACCCATATCGCGAAAAAAAACTTCCTTTTCGGCTTTTACGACGCGTTTAAAGCTGCTATAACGTCCGATAATATCAAATCCGGATTTGCAAAAGCCGGACTTATTCCATTCGATTTTAATAACGTTTTATCCGACTTAAAAATTTTTTTAGTTGTACCTATACCAACCGTTTCGCCGCTTATTTCCGCCGGTTTTAGTTTTTCGCTTTTTGCGAAAACCTTTATAAATATCCGTAAAATAATAAAATAAGGACGTTATTTATAAAGAAAGATTAAAAATTATTAAGGTAGCTCGCCGACAAGAATCGTTAAATCGGTTAATTTATTAACCAAAAGTTACCTAATACTTTAACATAAAGTTATTTTCCTGGAATAAAAAGTTACTTAATTACGCAAAATTAACCATACCCTTAGCAAATGCCGCAGGATTAAAAATAAACGTTTTCAAAAAAAAGGAACATTTATTATATAAAAAAGATAAACTCTTTTGGCCGAAAAGGAAAAAGGTAGTAAAAAAATGCAGCTAATAACGGTTAAAGGTAATTATCGTAAAAGGGTTAAAACGAAGGAACGGAAATATGGCGTTTACGGTAAGCCCGGATATAATGCGCGTACTTATAAAGAAGTTATAAATACGACTAACGAAAAAAAATCCGATTAATTTAAACTAATTAAATATGTTGTGGTTAAGTTATTTGGATTAATTATTGCGAAATGCAAAAATCTGCGCAGCTCGCTTGTGCGCGTAGCTTGCTTGTGTCATACGTTATAGGTAATATATTAGTAGCAATTATTTATATACCGTAATAATAACAATAGCGACCGTAGCGTCGATGTTTTAATTATTTCCGAAGGATTTAAGATATTAAAATTAAAAGCTTATTAAACGTATAAAATATAAAATTGCTACCTATTTAAAAGAACGACTTCGTTAAATAATAATGTAAATAGCTAATTTCTTTTCCCGAAAGAACTATATAAATCGAAAACGTTAATAAAAACGAGTTGCCTGATAAATACTTATATAATAACAATCGAGAGTAAGTAAGCTTATAATTAAAACTTCATAGAATATACTTATATAAATAAAAAGTGCGATAGCCTTCGTAAATGTAGAAATAGCTTTATAAATTAGGTTTTAAAAACTGTATTTTTGAAGATTAAAAAAAGTATTTTTGTTAAAAAAGAAAAGATATATAAAAGGAATACGTAACGTTAACCGAATTTGGTGAGGTATATGATAACAAATTTTTGATTAGTACTTAACGAAAAAACCGCGACCAATCAAAGTAAGCCATAAAGTTAGTAAAAAGTTAAACGAATAAATCGGAAAATGGCAAAATGCTACGGCTTAAAAGTAACTAGACGGTATCCCGGAAACGAAAACGACGACCGTATAAGTTAAAGACTAATATATAGTAATAACTTTAATTGCGGACATTTAGATGATTATTTTCCAGATGATAAAGAAAACAGAAATTAAAAGTGATACGATTAGATAGCAAATGATAGCTATTACTTTTTTTAGATTACTAAATTGTAATAAGAAACGTTAAAATAATATTTTCAACATTTTACGGAATTTTTAGAAATCTTCATACTCAGGACGATCTTAACTAAGGACTATTTAAGTTAAATAATATTTAATCGAAAGGTAAAATTTTAAAACAAAGCTTAAAACGAAATAATCGAAACAGTGGGTTTTTAATTTAAAGCCTAAATAAATAAAACCGTTATAAATTAAATAATCAAGTACTCGTTATAAATTATATCTAGTTAATAAGTATCAATTTTTGGAATAGTTTTAGGTATTTTCTAGTAAGGCTTTAATAAAATCTAAATTTAATAGAGTAATAATAATAATAAGTAAGAGTCGGATTATTTCTAATTAACTTTTAAAGAAAGAAACCTTTTATTTCTTGAGAATTATAAATACACTTTTTCATTAAAAAATAAATTCACCATTACAAAACATAAAACGAACCTTAAAGATTGTTTTAATTATTAATTAACGTAGCGTTACACACGTTTCGAATTATCACTTAAAGAATATATTTATTCTGGGTTTAGATTTTATGATACATATTTTTAAAGGACTTCGTAAATTTTTAAATATTAAATTAATTATATAAGGTAACAAAATATACTTGAGTAATAGTTTCGTTTTAATTTAAAAAATATAAAAAGGTTAACATATTATTTCGAACCTTAAGAATACGAAAGCGTTATTATCATATAACGTAACGTCTTATAAAAAGTCCGTATATAACCTAATATTCTTTTAATAAGTTTAAAAATGTAAGTACTAATAAAATAATCGAAGAAGTAATAACACTATTCGAACTAAATATAATTAAGTTAATATTATGTTAATAAATAAGTTTAATTAGTTAGGTATTAAAATATTAACGTAATAACATTTTATGTAACTTTTATTACTTATAAACTATAAATTAATTGATAAATAATAAACCGTTACGTATAGGTAGTGAGATTATATAATATTTATAATTAAGTAATTTCGGTCCGGACATAATCCTTTACTTATAATCTTATACTAAAGGAATCTAAAGAAGGCTTCCATAATAATTAAATACAAAGCAGATAATAAAACAAAGTTTAAAAGAGACATATTTCGCAAGTTAAGAAAAGAAATTTCAATTAGGTTAATAAATTGCCGTCGATTTTAAAAACTTCAAAAAGAATATGAAAAAATATAAATATGCTATATTCGTTCCTGATAAATATTTGCTCTTTATTTTGAATATTTACCTTAAAAGCCCAAAATAAGAGATATTAATTATACTATTTTGACGTTTTTTGAGCATTTTATTAATTTCAAAGAACCTTTTTATATTAATAATTAAATATAATAATGAAAATTTAAGAAATGATGAATTTCGAAACCTACTTTAGTCGCCTTTTTTTAATATTAAATAATTAAGCTTGCAACGGGGGTATTAACTGTTTAAAAATATAATTAAAAAAGGATTATAATACGAAATATTATTAAATTACTTACGTTTCTGATTGTACATATTTTAAAAACGGTATTGTATTTATATAACCGTATTTTAAATCACCGTTGTCCTTAATTCTTTTTAAACTTTATTATATTTCCTTGATGCATAAAAACGGCGTAATAATATATAATGACAATCCTGATAAACCTATCTTCGTATTTATTATTATATAATTTACGTTATAATAATCACTGGTATATAGAAGAAATAAGAGTGTTACACGTTAAATTTTTAAGCATAAATCAACTTCTTCGCCGGTTGACATTTCACGAATATTTATAATTTTTAAAACTCATAAATTAATAAACTTATTATTCTCTTAAACGTTTCATAGTTGAAAACGTTAACATTTGCCGTAATATTTAAACTTTTAAAAGTAATTTACTTTTCCTTATCGAACTCGAAATATAAAAACTATTTTAATACATTATTATATTTAATTACATTAATCGTTACCTATAGCTACCTAACAGTGATGAACATTCAAATAGAATCATATAATTACCGGTTACTTAAAAAGGGTAATTTGAAAATAATATGAACTTTTCAGAAGGCGTATGGGAAGTCGAAAAATAAACCAGTTTGTAAAGATTAATTATTTTTATATCATCATTTTATTTAGACTATTTTCGATTTTTAAGTTATTACTCTTATTAACGTTTATTCTAATAGTTATAATAATTATTACTGCGGTGGAAAGTAATATAGTTACCTTAACTTTCTATTACGTTATTTAATTTAAAGTACCGATAAAAAAAGGAAGCCTTTTATGGATTATAAACGTGAATTTCCCATACGTTCCATATTATAAAAATATTATTAGAAACGATTAATATTTTTTTATAAGAATGTTCGATGATCGCCAGCTAAGTCGCGAAGATTTAACGCGCATGAAAATAGGAAATACGTACCGCCTTAATCGAAAATATTTGAATATTAAAATAAAAATATCATTTGAGAGTTTAAATGGAGTATATAGGCGTAAGTTACTGTTACTACTATAAATGTATAAAAGGTTAAATATATACACTGTAGAGTAAGTATTTCGTACAGCGCAAAGACTTTTTTTACAGAGTTATAAAAGAATAAAATATTAAAAAATAGTGGATTAATTTTCTGGTAAGAGGACTGTGAGGTATAAGGAAATACACGTTTATAAATTAAATAAACATAAATAAATTTAAAAATATAATGCCGGTTTTATTATATGAAACGATTAATAACTTAAAGATGTTCATAAAAATATTACGTATTTACATTAACGGACACATGTTTTCGACCTTTAATCCCGATTACGATTAATTGTAATTTAAAATTTAAATCCTATATTCTTATAAACGCGTGTATTAACGTAAAGTCATTTAATAAAATATATATAGAAATTTCCTGGAGATACTTTTATAGCAATAGAATATTTGTATATGAAAAGACAGTATATTAATTACAGGACCGGCGTTTATTTTGAGAAATAGATTTTATTAATATGCATAAAGGTTTAAGAAATAATTTCGGTTTTTACATAATTCTTTTTTTAGTTTAAAGGTAGTTGTATTTTGTTTACGTTAATGATGTCATCATTATATAATATAAAAGAATATTAAACCTTATCGATTAACGGATTTAATAAATACAAAATCGGTAACGTATAATATAAGCGAACGGCGTATAAAAGGGAGCGGTGCAAATGTTAGCAGTTTACGACAACCTAACTTTGTTTATTTATCATTTATTATAAATATTATAAAATGTTGTTCTAAAAACATTAAATCAACATTAACCGTTTAAATTAAAAAGCGAAACCTAAAACTTAATTATAAAAGGCTTGGTCTTATATACGACATTCCTAATATTATCTTAAGCGCCTGATATTGCGGTCGACGTGCCCGAACCGATACCCTCTTTAATTGGCGAAACCTTACCCCGACCAAAAGAAAATCGATTATTGACCCAATCTTTAACCTATATATGGGAACGGATTTTATCCGACTTTAACATATTAAAATATGGCGAATTTATTACTTACTTAACGCGTCGTAAAACCCGGCGGGGTTAATTAAACGTCGTACTTTATTAATGGGTAAAACAAATTTAAAACGTACTTAAATGAAAAAGTCGATTCTTAAAAAACATTATATAAAAACTTAAAAGGATTTCGAAAATACGTTAAACTTATTCGAGTCGTACTCGAAAAATACGGTGTTATAAAAAATATTCACAACTTTAACGAACCGGATGTTCTAATGAAACTTTTTATGGTATCGAGTATAATAATTATAAATATTAAAAAACGTAAGAAATTTAAATGAAGGTAATAATGAAATCGTAACTAGGTTCTAATTATAGAAGTTGTTAATTCGTAAAGTTAAACTTTACTTTTATTTATTATTTTGATAAAAACATTACATTCATTTTTAATATCGAAAATATTTCTTATTACCGGAATAAAAGTTTAATATATGTTATAATTATTAAGTAACAAATATATTGATTTTAAAATATATATAACATTTTGATAAATATATTCGAATACGCAAGAAAAAATCGAAACTTCTTTTACTTTCCAATGTTACGAAAGTTACTATTTGATAGATTTTGAAAAATATTACCCGAATAACGGTATTATTACGCTTTGTATACCTCCTTATTTCGTTATCAGCTTTGACCTTTTAACTTATCTTATTTCTTATTTTAAAACCTATTTATTCGCTTTATATCGAAGATCTAATGCAACGTTATTATACTTATATTGCAAAGAAAAGTTTCCTTTTCGGTTTTTACGACGGGTTTAATATTATTATAACGTTTAATAATATTAAATGCGGATTTGCGAAATCTGGACTTCTTTCATTCGCTCTTAATAATATGATTTCCCATTTAGTAATTTCTTTAACTATCCTTATACCAACCGTTTTTCCGTTTATCTTTCCGGGTATATTGTTTCCCTTGTTACAGTATTATGTCAATGTATTTCTAAAATAATTAAGCAGGACTATCACGTATAAACAAAATCAGAAATTATTAAAATACTTTACCAACTAAAATAATGAAATCGGTTAGTCGTTTAATAAAAACATATTTCATAATGTTATATCAAAACGTTTTTTCAAGAAATTACCTAATTACGCCAAAGGAATTATATCTTAAGCAACTGTCGGAGGATTAAAAATAAACGTTTTCAAAAACACGGATATTTATTATATAAAAAAGACAAGTTTATTAGCCGAAAGAAAAGGTGGCGATAGGAAATGCCGCTAATAACGACTAAAAGTAATCGTCGTAAAAGGGTCAAAACGAAAACATAGAAATATGGCATTTACGACAAGCCCGGACATAATGCGCGTATTTATAAAAAAGCTGTAAATACGTCTAGTGAATAAGACTGCGACTAATGCGAATCAATGCAATATATTATGGTTAAATTATCTGGATTAATTGTTGCGAAGTGCCCAAGAATACGGGGCTCACTTATATCCGCCGTTGGCTTATATTATACGTTATACTTTTATAAAGAGTAAAAGTTTATAATAGTTTTTTAAAATGAAAATAATTAAAAATAAAGTTACTAAAAAGTTCTTTTCTTTTAGTTCAATTTTATAAACAAATAAATTAATTTACGTTTTTTTAAACGGTTTAAATAGTCTTTTAAAGATGTCATTAATTAACGTCGAACTATTGTTAAATTCTAATATAATCTGTTAAGGTGTAATAGATAAATACTAAAAAAAGACCCGTTTTTTTATATACGTTATAATTAGTACGCGACTTAATATATCCTTTATAATATCCCTATTCGTTTGATTTTATATAAACCTTAATAACTTATATTATAAAACAGTTAATCGCGTTATAATATGTCACATGCGGGCTCTCAACAGAGGTCAGGTTGGCTATATTCAGGACAGAAGAGCTAAACAAGGACTGACATCTAGAGAACAAAAGAGAAGAGAGAGAGCCCTTTAGGCCCTGGAGCGCTATATATACAGTTAGGATGACTAGCCTAGCTGGCGCCATGACATAATAATGCTAATCGATACTAAAACGTTAATTTTATAGTTTGATTATAAAAATATAATAAATATTTAAAATATTATGTTTTTTCTATAAATAATACGAGCAACGGAAAAGATTTTTAGGTTTAAGTTATAACGTTATTCGGAAAAATAATAAGATAATAAACGAATAAATAAAACATAATAATTATTTTTAGAACCGAAACGATGTTAATATCCTTTACGCAGGTTATAAAATATTTATTTATTTTTTAATTAATTAAGAAAATAAAGCTTAGCCTTAATAAACGCGCCAAATACGTAATATAATCGTTAATAAACTAAACGACTTATTCATGCCTATATCGCTTTATTATAAATAAAGTTACGATACGTAAATAAATGTAATTCTTAATTATAAAGGGTAATAAACACAGATTTAAAAAATAACTTACATATTTATAAATAATATATTAATTAATGTATTAATTACAGCTTTTTCAGAGAAAGTGTTTAAGTATTTAAAAAATAGTTAAATTTAATAAATATTGTAAAAGCTTTAAATCAATAGAAAAAAAGTTTTAGAAGAGATTTTCCAAACAAGATTAGTTGATTAAGAGAATTTAATTACCAAGGAAACGTAAACTGGATAATTATAGCTTTAAGAAGTGATAAAATATAACGATTAATACCGTAAATGCTTAAAGGTATTAAGGGGGCATGTTACCTGAGGAGGGCTTAACGTACCTTACATCCAGAAAGGTCACCTACCGATCGGCCCATACATGTGCCGGAGCTAAGCCACTTAAAGTTGTATAAGTGCAACAACACCTGCAACTGACCTAATATAATAACACAACTAATATCCCCTATATTTGACAGGTTCTTTAAAATGACAGCGTTTTGTCCGCTAAGTAGCGCAATAAGTGCGCCCTTATCAATCTAGTCTTTTGGTGCAGTAGCTACGCAACACGTTTATATGTACGAAGACAATCCTGTTACCCCACAAGAGAATGCTTCATGCCCCATCATTATTTGCTTTCTGCGCCTTGCGTAAGTCTTATCAGACCTTTTGCACCCTGCTCTCCTCGAATACCATTCGAGGCATAGAATTATAAGCTGTCTCCCTTGGCGGCACCTACGAAACCGTCTCCTCCAATTCCATATCCCTGGGTTCATCCCTTTCCACTGTAACGCTTTTCGCGGATATCCCAAAACAGAGAACCCTAGCCAAAGATGAGCCCGTCTCTAGCATTCGACAGACTCTAAAACATGGCATCTCTCTCGTGTCCACAACTGTAGCTACTTGAGAGGGATGGCATCCGGACGAAGACTTACATCGTAGACTCGCCTAAGATCTTCTTTATAGACCTTTCCTCCTCGTTGCACTAGGAGGTAGGTCGTGCCGAACTCGAAGAACGCCGCAAACCACTGTATACGGACGCTTGTCAGCGCTCCAGGCTTCATCCAGGCCATAGTCCTCAGAGGCCGCGGCTTGACGACTTTGGAAACTAAGAATCGCCGAGAGCGGGAAGGGAAAGGGAGGTGCAAGGGAGAACAGACTCCGAAAGGATCAGCGGCAACCCTATTCCCATGCATCAGATTGAAAAGCTCCCTCAAGGTGAGGGTTCCGTCATTCTTCGTGCTCCATTTCGAGAACAAGTCTTCAAATTTCTGGGGTACGAATCGTCCTTCGGTATCATATACGCCGGTATCAGAGCCATGCTACATTCATATTGGATTTAGTATGCCGTCCCCTGCTCTGTTTGGTAGAGGGGAATGGTCAAGCGAGAACCGAAATCAAGAAATTAGATGTCCCTCACCGGGGTCGAACTCAAGTGAGATGGAAGGGTCAGTGATATAAAATCTTGGGAGAGCTTAAAGTCGTCGTGGTGAAGAAAGTTAGGAGCAGGGGAGAAAGACGTTACCTTAGCCTTGTAGATGCTGCCGACATAAACGTTGAAAAATGGATCAGGAAAATACGAATATGCGAGACGCGTAGGGTATGAGAAATTGAGATTAATGATGAGCATCCCCAGGAGCGAAAAAAGAGCGTTGAAACCGAGATCGCGGAATCCAGCGTAAGTATCAAATGGGGTGATCATTCCGTCGTTATCTCGATCCCAGAAGAGGACATGTTGCTGCAAGACCGTCTTTGGAAGTTAGCAGAGCCCAGAGTGGAAGGTCACAATCAAGTGGGTGTTGCCGGGCAAACCTAACGTAATTGGAGTATTTCCGAGCATAGTCACTTTGGCCATATGGCGCTTCATCTGAGACTGCGACGTTAGCACGGGCGATCGAGGGCTTCTCGAGAAACTGGTCGGCGTCGAGCGCAAGCTTCCGTTCATAAGTGACGGGGCACTTTGGAGCAGCCAATGCGAAAGATACAGGATCAGACTCGTTCTTCTTTACAGTTGGCGTCCCCATTTTGATTCGATGGCAATATGTTGCGTCGGTCGGGATGATCGAGTGACGATTTGAATGCTAGCAGCCTGCCTTTGAGTTTCTCGTTTATATACAGAATGGAGATGGTGGTTTATGTCCATATTACAACTAGCGTGTATGAAGAGATTGACAAGCCTGTCTCCCTCGGTGGCCTCGGTGACAATATGGTAAAGGACTAGATAGAGCAGGAAGTTAGATTCATCTCTGATATGCGAAGAGAGGTCTCTAGAGGTGATTTGTTAGTCGTAGCTACGAACTACCGGTCATCAAAGCTTAATGAATGTGTCGTCGTTTGGGCATCAGAGACTCGATCGTCCGTATTACTCCAACTATTGGCACCGACATGTTGAGTACCGCGCCTCACCTCTCTCGTCCTCTATTCGCCCATACTCTTTCGGGTTCGAGTTTAATATGTGGATCTAGGGTCGTGACGCATTCTTTATGCAATTAGACGGACAACCAGCTGTTAACCCGTTCGCTATATGGAAGTCAAGTCAAACACCCATCAACGCACCACCCCCTCAACGCCCCACCCCCAAATTGAGACTATCGGTAAATCTTTTTTCTTCAAAAATCAATAACTTAATAACTAGTTAAGCAACTCACTTCGGGTTGAACGTAATCGTATTATTATACTGCTGGGATCATCAGTATCATATTCGCTTTCCTTCCTCTTTTCGTTCTAGAGTTCGTTTTGCGCAATGATAAAGAAGGGTTTTTGCGCATTACTTTTTAGCCCTGCCTTTATTTTCTTACCGTTTTTTAACCGCATAAACTTTTAACTAATATTAAGATTTAACCTTTTCAGCTTCTTTAAACGGGCCTTTTAAAGGGCTAAAGTCAATTAATTATAATAATTTTCGATAACCGTTAATTCACTATTGAACCGGTTAAATATTTGACCTCCTTAGTGGAAGAGGGAAGAACGAAACAGCAGCTTTTTAAAGGCTAAGTGGTTCTTATTTCGGGTTCTTTCAAACCTTTTTAAATCTTCGGAAGGTATGGATATGTTGAAACTTATTAAAGTAATTAATTCGAAAACGCACGTTATAAAATAACAGATAATTCGGTAATCAGTATATTTCCTGGGATTTTATTTTTTATAAAGCCTTTTTGATCGGTTATTCAGATTAATATTCATATCTCTGATAGCTTAAATTATTTGTATTGTATCATAAAAGTTTGAATTTCTCTTCTTATGTTTTACGAATGCGTATATAACGTCTATATTTTATATTACGTCTCTATGTAACGCCTAGTCAGTTTAACTAACTATTAAGCCTAGTCGTATGGTTTATATAGGCAGTAATGGTATCAGAAACTGAGTAATAAGGTATTTGATAAGTACGTCTAGTAACAGCAAATTATTAAAAGTAATTTAAGTAACGAAGCTATATTATAAGCTGCTGCTATCTAGATTATATGAAAGGTAATAAACGAATATATCTTGTTCGTAGTTCGATACATTCGACCGGTTCGAACTTTCGAACTCGTTAAGTCCGTCGAACCGTTTACTAATTCGATTAGCTTAAAGGGTTTAGCCTTTCGAACCTTTCGAACCCGTTACGCAACCTTAACCATTTGAGCTAGATGTTAGGTTCCATTATTTTCGGCCGTCTGAAAAGTTACTAAACATATTAAGTTATAATACGATTTTTCTTTTTTTTAAACCTTTGCTTTTAAAAATAATTTATTTATTAATTTTCGTAAATATTCGCTTTCCTTTTATTTCTTTTTTATAATTTCTTTTATTATGTCAGAAATCTTTAAAAAAAAGGATTTGATTAACGTAATAACGTTTTTATTTTTATAAAACAGATTAAACGTATTGGTTTCGTTATATTATCCGCAATATATTACTATCGTTATTAATCCAAAAACGTTACCTACCTGAACTAGCTCTGGCCTCGCTGGCTCGTTGTTCATTTTATTCGAAGTCACTCAAGTATTACTCCACAACGCTAAAGATTAACCAATTAAACCTCAAATCTCCGTAACGAGCTAGCGAGGCCTGAGTTATAGTTATGCGAAAAAGGGGTTTATTCTATACATTTTACTTTTTAAAAAAACGAAAATCTATAATAACTTGATAACGAAACGTTTCCTGTAATTATATAGATATTTATACGAATCCTTTTATCATAACTTATTATCAGTACTACTCTGCTCCTGATCAGAACCCTTTCGCCACTTTTAAATACCAACGCGTTCATTAGCTATAGCCCGAATACGTCGCGTTATTTTTTCACCTTTTAAAATACGACGAATCCGAAATTTTCCAGTTTTATCGAATTACGTCTTTAGAACAGAATATACATACGCGTATAATTAATTTCTGGTAATAATACCGAAGAACTAGTTTAACGTTTGAAAACTTTAGCCGTAATTAAGTTTTTTACGAAGATTTAAATAAGGTTTCCAGGTCGATTATTCGGATAACCGGTTAATTAACGTATTAAAAAAACGAATACGCGATAGATTATTAGCATACGAAAGTTACTAAAAGTTTATTATTTTATTAATTAAAACCCTGTTATACATAAATACAATAATATGTTATATGAGAAGTTTATAACTTTTGTAAAAGGGCTTAAATTCCGCCGTCCGCCGGAAACTTTATTGCTCGATATTAAGGTAACCCATATTACCTTAAACGAGGGTTAACAGTTCATAAATACGTTAATTTTTAATTAGTTTAACTTCTTAAACTAAGTAATTATATATTTAAGAAAAAAGTGTTAATCGTATAACCCGAAACGGAAAGCGAAGCGGTTTCGTAGTAATAACGATTCGGACGTTCTTATATATTTTTTCTTAATGATTCTAGTTATTATGGTTAAGATCGTTTTCAAAATTAACGGTAATTATTTGCGCCATTTATTAGGCAGGATTTTATTAATTTCGTATTTATTATAAAAAAGGATTAATGTATTAAAAGCGCTAGGTATTTGCCAAAGTTATTTTACGTTAAAATAAAACGTTACCCCGTTATTAAAAGTAATAAATATAACCGCGTTCTTTCTTTTGTAATAATATAATTTTGATTAAAATAAGCTGAGCTTTACGGTGAGGTATAACCAGATAATATCGTATTTTAAAACGATAACTTTAATGTTTAAAGCCATGTTCGTAAGATAACGTTTTGACTTAATTTTGTTATACGCAATCTTATTACCGCCTTTATCTGCTTTTATAGCCCTATTTTTGAAGAAAAGTTAAAGTAATTTATATTCCGTCTTAATTAATATTATGCGGAATTTGTTTTTTAATTAATACATTTTATAAGCAGAATAAATAAAAACTTCTAAGCTTTCTTAAATTAAAGCGTTTACCGTATAATAAACGGCGTTGGATTTTATTAAATATAATTAATTAAGACGAAGGCACCATCGCCGGTACATATAGCGTTTATCAAAAGACTCTTTAAAAAGTATACGATTTTAAAGAAGAATAATTTTATCGGTTTTCGAATCGCCTTTATGCTATCTATAACAATTAAAAAGTAATTAATTATATCAGGAAAATATAAGTTAATTAAACTAAAATAATCGACCTATATAGTAGGAAACGGTGGCCTTTTTGGTTCTTGTCTTATTCTATATATAAATAAACCTCCTGAGTACATTTATGGGTATTTATTAACCTGACAATATCGACGGAACATATATAATGTAATTATATTACAAATAGCCGTAGTTTCATTTGCTTAAACCTCTTATCCTTTATATATATACTACTTACATATTTACGTTATTTTTGGAAAATTTACGCAACCGATATAAACTATTTATAAAAAAAGTATTTAACGTATACGGAATTATTGGGAATAAATCGATCGAATCTTCTTTTTAAAAACTGAACTTATTGAATTTATTAAATATATCTGTTATCGGTTAACTATCGTTAAATGTGAGATTATCGCGTATGATATGCCTTTAAAATATCTTAATCGCGTTAGGTAAATAAAAAGATTAATACATAAATTTAATTAAGGCGTATTAATAAGTGAAGGTTTATAAAATGAGGATTTTTATCGTTATTTATTAACGATATGTTCTTTGGTAATATAAATAATTTAAGGGATAAGTGGTAAGTATTTTACTTTTTAATTCGCTAATATAATTTACGTATTTTATTTTTAAAACCACATAATTTTAATTAAAATGTTTGAAAGGAAATTCATTTATCGGTTTATTATAAGGCCGGCCATATTTTTAATATGGATGATATTCCGTAAGGTAACGACCTTTTCGACCCGATTATTAATAATAACCAACCGTTAAACGATATAACATTTGTTAATAAAATATTTCGAAGTTATCACCGTTTTTAGTTTTTAAAAAAACGTAAGTTTATTTATGCCTTTCGTATACCATCCGTCATAATAACGTTAGTTATATAAAACAGTTAATACCGACATCTTTGGTTTTTTTTATAAGGCCGGTTAAAGTAATTACCGCAAAAAAATGCTTTATTTCGATTAAATATTATGTTTTACAGTTTTAAATTACGTACTTAATGACTCGATTTTAATATTAACTTTGGCTTTTATAAAGTTTAAAAGACAACATAAAATGTATTTAATCGGAAGAGTAAACATTATAATTTATAGCTTATTAACGAATTCCGCCGATCAAAAAATGATACATATAACGTTAATATTAATTTTGTGCGAAATTCGATTTTAATCACGGACGGTATTTCCTTTTAACGCGAACTCTATGAGCGTTATTTTTCTTTACGAAATAAGCGCCATATTATTCGGAATTTCCGTACGGAAATCCTTAAACGCCTAAACTTTCTGTTTCGTAATTTTTGGCTTATTAAAAAATATCCATCTCGGGCTAAAGAAAATAGTTAAAAATTGAAAGATATTTTAGCCGTACGCGGGGAATTTAGAAAGGTTAAATATATTAACTTTAACAATATGATACCTATTATTAATAAAGAGAATAAACTTTATAAATTAAATATAATAAAAAACGAAAATTAATATATAAATAACGTTAATATGATTAGCCGGATAATTCTTAATACCGAATCCGTTAAGAATAAATTAGTTTCGGACAGCCGTAATATTCTATTTACGGGAAACAGTTATAATCTTCTGGCATAAATTATAAATAACCCGGAAACTAATCCTAATTAAGATTATGCGTTGTTTTGTACGTCGTCGTCTGATGAGTAAAATAAGAGTTTATTAAATAAAAATAAACCGTTAAAATGATGCTGTATTTTCATATTATGTTTATATCTTATTATAATTTATAGAAGGATTTAATTTTAATATTAATATAATATATTATTTTATATCATTCTAATTACAGCCGTTTTGTTAAGAAATTTTATGTATAATAATACTATATAAACCTTTCGCATTAAAAAGAATTATCGCAATAATAATATCATATTACTTAAAGCTAAATATATCTTGTAATTCTATATTAACTTATATACTTCGTATTTAAGTTACTTACTAACTAACGTTTTTGGGTATCTTTTCTAATTTTCTCCTTTATCCTTATTATTTTTTCGAACATTATTATAACTTATATATTAACAACCCCGTGCATAGTATTAAGGTTTAAAATTAGCTTCGTTTTACGCGTTATACCCGGGTTTAAGTCTTTTCGAAAATCTTTATTCAGGCTATATAATAATACGTCATATTTTAAAACCGCGTATAAATATTCCATACTGCGTTTTTATGCCTAGTTTGCATATTTGTTACCCGTATAACCCGGTAGATTACAGCATTCATAATACGGTTATATAATATATACAATTTGGCCAGTTGGTCCGGTCCATCAAATTATAAACCTTTTTCCGTATCTTTTATAAGGTGTTTAATTTATGTATCCTTTTTATTAAACTAGGAAAAGCGTAATTAATAGATTATATTTAATTAGATTTGCAATTTAATAACTTATAAGCTTTGCATAATGCGTTATAACGCAAATCCTATTTTATCGGGCGTCATTTTTCAAAATATCTCGAACGGTAATATTAATATTTAACATTTATATAAATCTGAAAATTTGCAAGGATAAAAAGTTTTATTTATTATATAAACCTTTCGCAATACTACCGAGTTTAAAGCTTATTATTAATTGTAGGATTTACTTAATTAACATCGGTCGATTTATCGTTAAACCGTAAGGTACTTATAATTTTCTCATTCTTTTTTTTTTATTAATATAACCTTATAGCACAAATCTAACATTTAAAATCGGTTACGTAGGATATATATATGTTTTATAAGCCAAGTTTTTAATTTTAAAACCGTCGAATATTATTTAATTAATACGAGGTTGATTTAATTAGGACGAAGCCGGAAGTTATATTACATTGCGGATCATTTTAGTAATAACTTTAATAATTTATTACTTCAGGATTTTATTACTTATCCTTAAAGCTATCTTTTAGTAATATTAGTATCGAATTTAATATACTCAATAAAAGGTTTAAAGTCTACAAGATATCTTCAAGGTATATTATTTTTAGGAGTTTTAAAAAAAGCTTTTAGTATATTATTAATATCGTTTATATTCTGTAATATTATAAAACGTATGGAGCTATATTTTATAATAACTATCGTAAATGATAAATAATATAACGTCTCACACCACCTCGCGGTACATACCACCTCGCGGTACACTTTTTCCAACGTTCCAATTATCTAACTTTAATTACTTATTTCTTAACAACCATAATATGGAACGACTTACAAAAGAAGCGAGAATGAACTTAGCCGTTTAGGTTAAAAAAAGAAACCCGAAATTTAGTTATAGAAAGCTTAGTTTTATTTATAACGTCTTATTTATTTCCTTAGGGTCGCGAATTAACGGTAAACGCGTCCGAACCGATATTATTTCCAATTTGTGAAATTTAATTTCGACCAAAGAAAAATCGATTATCGACCGAATCCTGAACTTAAATGTACGAACGTTTCCTATCCGGCTTTAATACGTTAAAAATATGGCGAATTTGTTACTTACCTAACGTATTACGGAACGCGTTAAGGTTAATTAGGCGTCGAAATTTGTACGATGGCAAAATAAATTTAAAACGCATTTAAATCGAAAAATCGATTATTAAAATGTATTATGCGAAAATCTAAAAATATTTCGCAAATAATTTAAATTTATTCGAATTATAATCGCAAAATACGGCATTATAAAAAAGGATATTTATAATTTCGACGAAACGGGTTTTTTAATAAAACTTTTAATAATTTGCGATCTGGTAATTATAAATACCGAAAAACGTAAAGAATTTAAATAAACGTAATAAGGTAATTAGGAATAAGTTATAGTTATATAAGTTATTAATTCGTAAAGTTAAGTTATATTATTATTTATTATTTTAACGGAAAAAACTTGCCTTAATTTTTAATATCGTTATAATTTATTATTAACTAATTAAAAGGTTAATATTAATTATTATAATTAAATAACGAACGAATTAGATTTAAAATAAATTTAGTATTTCGATAAATATATTCGAACGCGTACGAAAAAAACGAAACGCCTTTTTATCTTTAACGGCCACGAAAGTTATTATTCGATGGAATTCGAAAAATATTGCGCAAATAACGATATCATTATTTTTTGCATACTTTTTTATTTTTTTTATCGGTTTTAACCTTTTAACGTATCTTATTTTTCCGTCTTAAAGTACGTTTATTTGCTTTATATCGAAAATTTAATGCAACGTTATTATATTTATATCGCGAAAAAAGATTTCCTTACCGGCTTTTACGACGCGTTTAAAGCTACCATAACGTCCGATAATATTAAAGCTGGATTTATAAAAATTAGGCTTATTTTATTTAATCTTAATAACGTTCTTTCCGAATTAAAAATTCCTCCAGTTATACTTACGCCGACCGTTTCGCCGCTTATTTCCGCCGGTTTTATTCTTTCCCTTCCCGCGAAAACCCTTAAAAATATCCAAAAAGTAACGAAATAAGGACGTTACTTATAAAGAAAAATCAGAAATTATTAGGGCAGCTTGCCGACAAAAATAGTTAAATCGGTTAATCTTTTAATTAAAAATAATTTGTTGCTTTTATATAAAGTTACGTTTTTTTGGGAAAAAATTGCCTAATTACGCGAAACGAACCATCTTTTTAATAAACGCCAAAAAACCAAAAATAAACGTCTTCAAAAAGGGGGAATACTTATTATAAAAAAAGGATAAGTTCTTCTGGCCAAGAAAAACAGGGGTAATAAAAAATCCTAATTAATAACGGCTAAAGGTAATCGTCGTAAAAGGGTTAAAACGAAAGAACGGAAGTGTGGCGTTTGCGGCAAGCCCGGACATAATGCGCGCACTTATAAAGAAGCTATAAATACCTCTAGCGAAGAAGAATCCGACTAGTTTAAATTGATTTATGGCGTTGTGGTTGCTTTATTTGATTTCGTTCCTGCGAGGTGCCAAAAAGTGTACCGCGAGGTGGTATGTACCGCGAGGTGGTGTGAGACGTTAAGTAAGTTAATTTTACTAGTTATAATATTAGAAAATATGAAAGGATATACGGAATAAAGCTAGGTTATATTAAACTAAGTAATTTAAATTATGTATTAAGTAATCATAACAATTGTAATTGGAATACATTTAAATAAAGAAATTTTAAAAATTATATTAAATAGTTTATAACGAAGGAGAAACCCCGTATAATTTACATATATTTGATAATTATTTCCTTATACGTTATCGTATTGTTATAAATAAAAATCACGTTAACTTCGAGGTTAATATTTAATAACCCATATAGATTTAACTATTTATATATTTATAATTGTATTACGTTAAATTTCGTATGTATTTTAATTTAATTATTTTCATAACCTTCGGATTTCCTTATAACTTTTAAATTATTTATACGTTTCGTTTATATATTATAAAATGTTATATATTTTTCTTAATATTAATGCTTCCCTTTAGATACTATCTAGCATGTAGACTTTACCGGTTCATTGCATTTTGTACCTTAAGCTGTTATTTTCCGTTTTAATTAGTTAACAATATTACCGGTAAGCTTATTATATCTCCAGATTTGATATTTATGAATATCTTTACGATAATACTTAATATTATGCAGCTACCATAATGAGGTTACCGGCGTTTGATAGAGCCGAATATAAGAACCGTATCCTAGCGTAATATGGCGACCTAATAAGAAAATTGGAATATATACGATAATATAAATGCTATGAGGTTAACGTTTAATGCGAGTTATATTAATTGCGGCGCCATTTGCCTTACTTTCTTTATAATTATATATATTATCCTGTCAGACCTTACGATGATAATCTGTTATTTTATTATATTTTTTAAAAAATGTATTTAATAAAGTGATAATATTCTAAGACTTTAATAAAATAAGGTTCATTAATATATGCATAAAAACGTAATTTGCTTACCGTTATATAATTTGTAACGTATATCCTATTTATAGTAATATTGGAGTCGTATTTAAATAAATGTTTAAAAGCTTCGATTATATATATATAAATTATAAAATATTAATAAAAAACACATTTATACATACTAATAATATTTAAGGCTAATTCTGATTCCCGGAAGGCGAAAATATAAAATAACATATAATATTATTTGTTTTTTTCGGTATACCAGAACATAGCCGTAAAATTAATTAATTCAAAACTATAAACTATTAGATAACAAGTTTTTAAAATCGTAAAGTAAATATCTTTTATATAACACACTTGATTATCATATTTTATTTTAAAAAACGTATAATTCGAGCCGTTAACCGTTTTTAAAAGTTTATAAATAATAATAACTTGGATAATAGGGATGATACAAGGAATATGGCAATCCTAAAGTCCCGATCAGGATTATAAAACCGTAAAACATTTTACGGCATAGATTATATGGATATTATTTTTATAATATTAAACAAAGGAGAAATCCGCCTTTTTCCGCAAATTTATAACGAATAAATTATTATATATAAAAATTAGATTTATAAATATTATGGCATATTCGCTGCTAACGTCAAAGCCTTTAATAATTATTTATTATGTCCGATTTGACGATTACGTATATGGCATTCTGATATAGAAGAATTCCGAGATTTATCCGCCATTTCAGCTACGTCGAAAAAGAAATAGCCCAGTACCAAGAAGCCGAAACCCCGTACATTTACAGGTCCTACACTTTAAAGAGAAAAGTCTTAAACGCCGCAGCCTGAGTTACCGGGAAACCTTAACTTAATGTACTTATTAATAAACGATTTGCTTAAAATTTTAGCGAAATTACTTACCCCGACAAACGTATTATTATTTAAATCCTTATTAAAACCGCGATAAGATATACGACGGGGATCCGGAAATATTAATCAAGATCTTAGATTAATTACCATAGAAATACCGCAACTACCGACATCCCCAGCCAAAAGGTTTAACGTACGCGGTAAGCTTTGAAGAAAATTGGCCAAAAAGCGGCTTTAAAAAATATAACTTCCGGAAAAACAAAATTAGAAAACGTAAAAACTTCGGATTTACTCTAAGACCGGGATCCTAAATATCTTAAGCTGGTACTTAAAGAAAAGCGGACGTTATAATAGCTGTACTTATGGCAAAAGAATAACTTCCTTAATATTAGCCAAGAGTTAGCCATATTATTTATTTACCTGCATAATCGATCTTTTCTGGTAGTTAATTAATTCAAATTCAGGTATTTTGAAGCTTAAAAAGGATGCGGACATTTTAAAGGTTAATACGATAAGATAAAAAAAGAAACCGGAAGGTAAAGGTTTAAAAAATATTAATTCAGTATTATAAATAAGGGATGGAAGTTCAACAATATAATTTGGTAATATTTAAAATAAATTATAATTTATAACGTATTAATACGTAAATTAATAGCCGTATATAGGGAAAGTAAAAGGTAAATTGCCGTTATTATTATATTTAAATCGCAACACTTTTTATTCCGATAATAGGAATGTTTTATTAATAACAATGAGGTCATATCGTCGTTCGAACATAAGATTTAATAGGGCAATTTAAAACTAATTGTTTAACAATTGTTTAAAAGTAAGAAAAATATAGTTATGCTATCCGGTAGTTATACGTTCGAAAACATTTATGGTAATCGTTTTCGTTTTCCGAAATATTAAGATAAAAATAAAATATGGTATTATTAATAATAATACTTGATATTCTTCGGCTAACTTAACTAAAAGTACGACCTGAATAGTAATTAAGTTAATTATTTAGAAACAAAGGTTTAAATAATTAAGAACTTCGTAAAGCTTATTTTAATAATAAAAAGAACATTAACCTTTCCGAAAACTAAATTACCTATAATATTTAACTATTCTTTCCGTAAAATACGGCCTTACCCGGTAAATATGGTACTTAATATAAAACGAACAAACCGGCGGTACAAATTCTTTATATACTTATCGGCTATATATAAAACGTTAACGTGTGAGTTGATTACGCTTATATCAGCAAGAAACCGGCAAAGCTATCGGATGAAAATAAACGCGTCGTTTCGGAAAGTTATATTCTCGAAGGACTAGCGTATGCACCTTAGACCGTTTAGTATATTATTTATACTTAGCTAATCAGGAAGTAAATATGCTTCGGGATTTGTCGGTAGCGATTTTAAGCCTTATATATTATTATTTTAACTTATAAAGCTATATTATTATCGTGCTAGCGGAAGCGGCGTAAAAGGTTATGCCATACACCAAATGAGAGTTTCAGTCATTTTTTCGCACGCGAAGTATTAATCGCGGCCTCTTTAGGATTAAATATATATTCGAAGATAAAATTTCTTTTTCTACATTAATATCTTCGAATTACGAAGCAAGTAACGTTAGATTAAAATTATCATTAAAGAATTCGAATTACAAATTTTGAAGATTTATATAGAGATATGAAGAATAAGGCCAAAAAATTATTACTTCCTATTAGGCCCTATTTTTAAAGTTTTAGTGTTTTTGTAGAGAGTTTTCTTAAAAAGGTTTCGTGGGTACATTGGACCCCTACAGCTACTTCTTGACGGAAAGCTTTACCCACGGCTGCGCCATAGGCGCAGCCACAATCTTAAAAGTAGGGCTTGATCTCGATGAGGTAAACCGTCACTTACAAAATTTATTTTAATTCCGAGAAATGTTGGCATTATATCGAATATAACGGTTTTGATAGTTCTTTCGTGTCTTTTGATATTTAAATTCTACGGGTTTCTAGATAATAAGGATGCTTAAAAAGAAAAAGAAAGAAGTTAAAACACCTTTCGTTTTATAGGTATAAACTAGATCGTTTTTAGAAATAAAAAAGGTTTTACGCTGCTATAAGATCGATAAACCTCGTTCGGACATATGAAAGACAGAAACGATAAAAGAAATATAACGTTTAAAAAGGAATAAAAACGGTTGAATGCTAGGATATTTATATCCGTTATAAGAAAGGCTAATTAGCTTAAGACCAATAATAAATAAGAATTAATCTCGATTAATACTTATTAAATTATTTTTCTTAATACTTTTAGTGTTAATAAGAATTTATTGAAAAGTTTTAAATATTTATAAACCTTTTAGCGAAACTTTTAATGTTGTCGAAATTAAATAATGTTTTTATTTTATTAAAGATTACGTGGCACCGTTTATTTTTATACAAGTATTAACATTTTAGCTTCCGATATTAATGTATTCATTATAGTCTTTTCTTTCCTATTTATATTAACTGTAAATGTAATATTATTTCCGGTTAAGTTAAATAAAGAAATAGAAGAAATTAATTACAAATTAATTTTAAATAATAACCCTAATTTATAGTTATTAAATAAAACTTGTTTAATACTTTTAAAACAGCTGTTTGCTTTAAATCGAATTCTGTATTTTATAGTTTAATCTAACTGTATTTAATAAGCAAGTAAATGATTCCTCCGTTTTAACGAATTAAATCCGTTAACTTCTTCTAGTTATACGATTTTGTTATTTAATTACTGGTAAATATAAGTTTTACTTTTATATTTATATATAATTACTTCTATTATTGGAATATAAAAATGGTTTTAACGTTATAAAATCCTTCGTATATAGTTTTATGAATGTTTAAAATAGAAAAAAGATGATGGTTATAAATATTATTTTAACACTTAATGTTAAATAATTTTATTATTTCTTTATATAACAGGTAACTTTTAAATTTAGCTAGCTCGGTTATGAATAATATAATATAATAAAAATGTTTTAATATTTCATAGATCCTTGCCGTTTATTAGCATATTTAATCTTTAAAGATGTTAACATTTTAGGTTTTAAATTCAATTACATTATAAGCTTTTATCTGAAGTTAAAACTAAATATCGTTCCCTTATTTAAAATAACTATAGATAATAATCCCTTTATGTTTAATATATATTTTAAAAAATATAAGTTACTTCCTTTATATTCATATCCTTATTATATCGTAAGAACTAAAAATGTTTCATATATAAATTTATGATTATAAGTTTGTTATTATAATATATACCTGGGATTAAGTGTTTATAATTATAAAAGCCGATTAAGAAAATCGAAAATAATTAAATGTTATGACCGTTTCATGATTAATAACAGTTATAACTTTTTACATAGTTTATATCGTCGGGTCGTTACCTTGTTATTCATATAGGATTATTATCGTATTTCTCTTGTTGTTAGTTTTCTTGTAAAAAAGTAATATATTTATTATAACTAGTTAACCTCTCGTAATCTTTTGTATTCGTATAATTAATATTCGTATATATTTCGTCTTATGATCTCATAGTACTTTTTGGAACTGATGTTCTCTTCGTTCTTTGGCCTTTAAATAAGTTATTGTTATATTCTCTGACTTTGAAGTATAAATTAAGGGGTATTATTTCAATCGAAATTATTTGCTGAGGCTTTAGGTATCAGTCGGGTTAGATATTGAAAATTGAGTAATTAACCTTGATTATTTTTTCTTTTAGTTTACTTTTCAATTTAATGCGTTTATTTTATTATTCTCTAATTCTTTTTAATAAATAATATCGAATCGTATTTTATGAAGTTTTCAACGTAATGGAATTATCGTTGTGTTAGTTCTTTGATCATAATAAAGCGTAAAAAGGTTTTGTAATCACTGTATACTTTAATATGATAAAGCCTTTTTTTAAAAAGTAATTTTTCAATTCTCGAAACAACCTAACCATAGATATAAAACTTTTATTAGAAATAACGTAATTTAATTTCATCTTTTTTAAAACATAAAAGTAAAAAGCGATACGTTATCAGTTGTCTTAAAGATACAGCTTTTAATTGTTACGCTTAAAGCGTAATTTAAAACTTTATTTTAAAACTTAAAGGTGCGGTTTAAGCCGTGCATAATTAATACTAGCTTATTAATAATCGCCTCTTTAATCTTTCGGAACGCTCGTTTATTCGGATTATTTATTTAAATTCTTTTTTTATTCTTATGAAATATAATAAGGATATATTTATTTATTTAAAGTCTTAAGCCAACATGCGATAATATATACCAAACTTAAAGAAGATTTGAACTCTTCCGACTATGATATGCGCCTTTTATTTCTATATTATAACGGTTTTCTTAGGATTGAGTTTAATATATCCTAAAATATAATATGTTTTTAAACTTCTGCTGTTTGCTTTTAAAACTGTCTTTTTTCCGTATTAATTAATAAATTTATTTTTTATAAAGTTTAAAAGAATTACAAACGTGTCCTATATATTCCTTGACGTATTTCGAATAAATGAAAATATTATCAAGCTTATAAACCAAGGAAAGTCCAATGATTTTTTAAATAAATAATTAAGTCTCCGTTAAAATATTACTAATACGTTTTTGAATTTAAAAGGTATAAGGAAGTACCTAAAAAATGCGTAGTTCGTTTTAAAAGTTATTTTCTGTTCGTATTTTAATTTAACATGTCATTAATTATAATCTCTTCTAAAGTTTAAACTTATAAACCACTTTATTTCAGAAAAAGGTCTTTTATTTTATTAGTTAAAGGTAACCACGTTGTTCCTTTGATTATTATATTGTTTAATTATTTATAGTTACTTATTTAACTCAGCTTTCCGTTCTTTTATAAAAGAAAAATGGAATATCTGATTTTGTAAGCTAAAGTGTTATATATATCCTTTTAAGTTTTCTTTTAAAATATTTAGTTAATATTTAGAATTCCGCTTTATTAAAGATATAAATTAAGAAGGAATAATCTATATTACTATTTTCAAGATTATGATATAGTTCTATTTATTCTATTTTAATAATTTTGGTTTAATTTTCTTTTTAAATTATCGGTTATATGTCCAGTATTATAAAGCTGCGTTAATTCTTATTCTTATTTTTGAGGCTTGATATTATAAATAATATTTTATTTTTCAGAACTTTGTTTTAATAGTAATGATAATAGGTTATATTCTTTCATGGTACTCTTACTTTTCTATGTCTTGGTCTTATACGTAATATAGTTTCTGTTATATTCTTATCTCTATATTCGTTATTATTATTAACCGAATATTAAAGTCTTGCCGTATTTTATTTCTTATTATTGAGAAGATATCAAGTAACCTTTATTTAACTCGTTCCTTAATCGATTAAATAATTATACTAATTCAATTACGGTATCATCACCATGCACGGTTGATATGGGTTGAAGCCTTATTTTCCAGGCTCAGCCAAATACACAGAAAATCATTCCACGATATAATTTCCACGATAGATACTATACTCAGTATCTTCGAACACGATACTCATCAATTGTTTTCACGGTTAGGATAGATTGTATACCTCAGTCCCATAAAGTCTCACTCTGACGCCGACTGTTGGGCCTCCGTAAGCACGCAATTTCTCGATTAATATCGGCTTGGAAGGCTCTCATGCGTGGTTGCCAACAAGCTTCGAACCTGATGAACCTTATGCCCGCTGGCTGGTTCGGCAGGGTCAGATAATGTAACTTAGAAGATGTTAAGCTTTACGCGGTAAACCTCAAAGATAAACCCTAAAGGTAAACCTTAAAAATAAACCCTAAAGGTAAACCTTAATTACGTATAAACGGCTCGATCATTCCCATAGCCAAAAGGGAGATGTCAGTATAATAAGTAAGTAAAAAGCACTCAGTAACAAATTACCTTCTCGAATTACCTATTAATTAAAACTCTATACTGCGCAATTCCGAATATGCGATACCGGTATTCCGGAACAAAAGGCTTTTTACAAAAATCATCTTATTCCCGGTATATAATCCTCATAAAGTTAGAGGACGAACCAAAGCTATCGATATTGCTGTCGATCCAGAAAATCTTTTCCAAACAAATTAACTTCGGCTTTTAATTTTCGGATATGATTTAACTTTTCGAAAGTGACGGGAATTGATCGTTAAAAGAAATTATAACTGAAAATATAGAAATTGTAAAAAACCTATTGGCGAAACTGGAAGGGAAAGAGTAACGGGCTTCAGAACTCCGAAGTTCTGATTTTGGAACAATGTAAGGAGAACTACGAGCGATAATCTACCCGGCTGCTCCGGATTACGAAGAATCTCTAGAATTCGGACAAGAATCGACATAGATAAAAGCGGGACAAGGCAGTCTGAAGTCGCCTTAGAGTGAGACGCCTGCGACAGGGATAGCTTTAGTGAAGCCTAGGAATTAAGATAGCAATCTATCATTTTATCCAATTTTGTCTACACGGTCACGTCTCGTCGAGGGAGAGTTTCATAAAAATATACAGCACTTCTGTATCGAAATAATAGAGACATCTATTATTTAATTTCGTAAATAATTCCTGTTACTATTGGAAATAGATTTTCAATTTTAACGTCTTCGATTATATGAAGTTTTAACTTTTGCCTTTATGGTTACCTGAGTTAATTAATTATATCCTGTATAATAAAATATTTATTATTTTATAATTTATAAATAGGGTAATTTAATATGTTTTAATTCGTATTTGTAAGGTAATGAGGTTATTTGTAGTCTTTATCTTTGCATTTCACGTTTGTTTTAAAAGCTCCTAGTAGCTTTTCAAGGTTTGATTATTTTGCCGTTATTTGTAAGTGGCGTTCGCTGTTTAAATAGTCCTTTAGCGTCTTAATATACTTGTAGTTTTGTTAAGTAAGAGTTTATAGTTACTTTAATTATTTGGTCTATCAGCGTAGCTGGCCTTTTAGTAGAAGCATTTATATTTGAAAGTTTCTTGTGCTGATATATTCTAGTTCGGGGCTTTTTTGCTTTTTTGTTAGGCTTAGAATTTGGCGTCGTATGACTTTATATTTTTAGTTCGTGTTTGAATGTTCTTTAGCACTTTATGTTCTTTATATAAACCTTTTATGAAGTCTAATTCAACACTTAAACTTTTAATTATATTTAAAAGGACTTTTAAAAACCTTTAAAAAATTTATTTAGTTTTATTTGATATTCGTACTTTTCGAAATAATATATAGGATTTTCGTTAAGGTCACTTTTCCGTTGGGGCCAAATAGCTGTTACCGTGATAATGTTTATTGTATATTATAAAGTATATTTTTACAGTCCTTAATACAATCTTTAATCCTTACTATATGTGCCAGTTTTATTACCGCCGTCGAAGCTTTTATAATATATTAGCGTAATTCGTTTTTCGATATATTATTATTTTTATATGTATTTAAGACTATATAAAGGTTTATAATAAAAATTCTTAAAGTTTTTTATATCCATACGGTTATTTTGGCATTAAATGTTCGTTTTAGGTCTAACATATTTTAATTTATACCTTTAAACTTCATTATTCGTCTCGTTATTACCGCATTTATTAGGACTGTACAAGTATCTTATTTTTTGTAAAGGTTTTCTATTTATCGTATTTCCTCAATTATCAACCTATTTTAGCTTTTATAATTAGGCTTTGTTATTTTTAGACCATTATATAAAATAAATCTTTAAACTTCTTATAATATTGATGATATTATCTTGAAAGAAACATAATCGTTTCTAATATTCATTATGTCAACCAATTTATTATTATGTTTGTAATGTTAAAGCCGTTTCAAACTAACCGATGTCTACCTATATTATCGGTACCCTTTACGCTTTTAATATTAAGAAGCTTTATATTTCATTTTATTATATTTATAGTATAAAAGCTAGCGTCGGTCTTGTTATTATATTACTTTAATTTCTATTGTCTAAAGACCGTTTTATAAAATATATTCATTTCTTGTAGGTTCTTAGTATTAAAGTAATACCTGAGTTTGTTATTTATTTAACATTTAAAATGATACTATACTTAAGCTTACTATCGGTTATCGTGTTTGATTATTATGGCTACATAATTTCTAAAATATTTAAAAGCTTTATTTTTAAATAGATTTATTTAAACCTCTTATAAAGTATTTAAACATATCAAAATTCATAGTTTTTATATATAATTAATTTTTATAATTAAGTCAATAAAGGGAATATTATATTGAAAAGCTAAATCTATTTGCTTTATATTCTTAATTCTATTTTCGGCCTTACCACTTTCGGTTAGTATTTTAAATCCGGTTTTATATTTTATTTTTAAAATCTTTCATAACTGTTATAAATTATTATAATTATGCAAGCTTAATATAAGTTGAAGCCTTATTTTCCAGGCTTAGCCAAATACGCAGAAAACCGTTCCACGACATAATTTCTATGATAGATACTATACTCAGCATCTTCGAACACGATGACTGAATAATGCTTTTCACAGTTACAATAGATTATATACCTTAGTCCTATAGAGCCTTACTCTGACACCGACTGATGGGCCCCCGCAAGCACGCAATTCTCCGACTAATATCTGTTAAGAAGATTTACATACGTGGTTGCTAATAAGCTACGACGCTGATAAACATTATAGCTGGGGCTGGTTCGACAGCGTTAATATAACTTAGGATATGTTAAGCTTTACGCGGTGAAGCTTAAAGATAAACTCTAAAGGTAACCCTCAATTATATATAAAAATCTTTCGTTTCCTTTGCCAGTTTTGAAATTAAAAGTGTTAAATTTTAACTAAAAAAGTGTCACATGCAGGTCTGCTGGCCTGACACCTCTACACCACTTATGTCCTCTCCCCTAGTATACTACAGCTTTCATATTACATAAGGGCCTCCGGCTTTTATCTATCTAGGTGAAGGGACAAAAGTCTGTTCTGTCCTGACCTTATTTTTTAAGAATAAACTAGTTATACTTAACTTAAAGCCGCTACCGTAATAATTCAAACTTCTCTTCATTAAATCACTTATAACCCTCATGACATTAATTATGCTATTGCTATTTTTAAACATATATTTCGCCGGTAACAAACCATTCGAAACTAATACTCAAAGCCATTCGGAAAGTCCTTACGAAGCTTTGAATAAAAATGGTAAAGAACCTTAACAAAGCTTAAACTAGACCCTTGTAAATCCTTACCTAAATATTAACCCAGTTTAGTTTATATCTTTTGAAAATTAAAAGCCTAAAAGTCCTAGTTGCTAAATATAATAACAAAACAACGTTGTAACGAAAAAGTAAAGTAACATGAATATAAACGACTTAACTTTTCTATTTTATTAAAAAGATTACCTATTTATTAAAGACCTTAAAAAACGACACTTTTATTAAGGAAATCATCCTTTACTTTACTATTCGCAGAAACCATTTAGTTCAAAAAGTAATTGTAATAGATTTTCCCCGAATAAAAAAAAGGTTCGCACGATTTTAAATTCAGACGAAATGCGGACTTAAGAAAGGATATTTAATTGAATGATAACAAATTATCTTGCCCATTTTATTGCGTCAAATAAAAGTTTTAAATGGAAAAATACAAGTTAATTTTCGAATACTTTTTACTTAAATTCTGTAAAAAATAAGCCAAAACTTTATTCGTACGAAATAAAATGAAACAGGATTCTAAAACATTTTTCAACATATCAATTAAATTTGTAATTACTAATAAACGAACTCGCTTGACTTATAATTAAGAAATATTTAAGATATAATTTAAATTTTCTATCTGACGATTAAAAAACTTCAGAGTTAAATGAATAAACGACGTAAAAGAATTACGTTAATAATTGGGTTAAGAGTTTCGAAAATTCTACTATTATTTTACAGGTTTAAAAAGATAATGAACTACTCAAAAATCGAATAAAATCGGGCGAAATTCTTTTACACCAAGTTATCCCCTTTTTTTTTAAACAAAATATCATCAAATATGTAAACTACTTACCCCAGAAACGAAATGTCATACTAAACCTAGCTATTCGCCGCTCGGAATTTCAAACCAGCATTAAAAAAAGGCCAAAATGCAACAACTAGCCGAAAGCTCCAGTAAAAAGAAACCGAGAAAGATCTAAACGCTAAGCGAATCGGTCCTAATAACAAAACCGACACGGAATGCTACGGAAATTCTTCTTTTAACCTTATTCGAAAAGCCTGTAAATGTCAAAAAGGACGAAAGTTTTAAAAAGGCCGAAAAAACTTAAATTGTACCTAATTTCGAAACAACTATATTAATAATAACGTTCCGCAATTGAACGATTAATAAAAACGACTTTTTAATTTACGCAACCATATTACTTACTTTAAAGACGGAAAAATAAGGCATATTTAACGTTCTTATCTATAAACGTTCGAACTGGAAACCGGATGAAAAGCTTAAATATAGTAAATAAACTTAAGCTTAATTTTCTGTTTTTTCTTATTGTTTTATGCGTTTGTCGTACCTTATATGCGGTCATTTCCTTATTAAAAGAATAAAAACCTTGTATATATTTTTGTGAATTTGGAATATCATATTATAATTAACTTAATTAATTATAATTTTATTTGAAAGTATAGAGTGATATAAACCTCTTATTAAATTCTCAGTTTCAATATACTGAACTGGTGTAGGGTGCAGTATGGGTGCAGCTGTAGCTCTGCAGCTTTGCTGAAGCTCTGCTTCTAGCTGTTTCCATTCACTTCGCCGGTGGGCTCCAATGGAGCGACATCCAGTGGGTCGGCGACGGTCTATAAAGGTCTCACCTGGCAACTTTTGTATGTAGTCTTCCAGAGAACCAAGGCACGCCCGACAATTCCTTTTCCCAAGCAACCAAACAAGATGTCCTGCATATACCAGCTTTGATAAGCCCCGTCCCAATTCAATACTTAAATATATATTTAGTTTTACTTATAGAGTTTATTAAATTATATTAATCTTTCGAAATGAATATCGAGTAAGTCGTTAAATTAAACGTTTTTATATTACTATTAATCGTAAGCTGAGGGAAACCGGAAACTTTATATTATTATCTTATGTAATATTAATAAGCGGCGGTATTATACTTAATCCGGTTAGGGATTAATAATATTACGGTATTTAGATATTATTTTTCGAATTGCTTTTTTTAAATGCTTTTACGAAAATCTATAACAACCGAACGGCTAATTATATTGTTAGTAGCTTATTTAAATTGGTATATATTAAAGACAAACCTGGAAGCACTATACTTTTTAAATGTACCATGGTTAAAAACTTTCTTTAAACTATCCAAAATTATGCACCCTTTTTTAATATTAATAACGTAAAGATTTTACCTCGACGACAAAAAGCTAACGATACGATCGACTTTATACGTGCTATTAAACCCTCTTATTCCTTTATATACCATTTAATTTATAAAGAATTATAAAAATTAAAGAGCTATATTAAATAAATAAAGGTTTCTGATAAAATTGTGGAATTAATTAGTCTTATTATAACCTTTATCCTTTTTATACGGAAAGAAAAAGGAAAGTTACGTTTATATATAGATTATTACGAACTTAATAAGGTAACGGTTAAGAATCGTTATATATCTTTATTTATTTCTGAACTATGTAACCGTATCGCCAAAAAATGGTCTTTTTTTAAATTAACTTTAAGAATGTTTTTTATCGAATCCGCATTAAAAAAGGCGACGAATGGAAAACCGATTTTGTACGCGTTATATATATTATAAATCTTTTATTTTATTTATAATATTAATTCATGTATTCGCCAGATGTTAAAGCTATATGTATAAAACATTTTAACGTTTTTAAATTATCTTTATATAATTTATTTATATATTATATCAGCTTTTTTAATAAACTAAAAAGACTTATATAAAATACTTATAAAAGGTAACTAAATAACTTTAAAATATAAACCTTCATATTAAACCTTTCAATTATTAATTTTATTAACCTTATATGGAATTCCTTAAATACGTTAGTTTATAAGACGGAACTTTTATGCATCCGATTAACGTAAAAACTCTCCAGAAATGGCCGGAACCCTGGTTTATTCATACTATATGATAGTCCATTAGGTTTTATAACTTTTACCGTTATTTTATTAAAATGTTTTCGCGAATTATAGCTTTTTTAAGTCGTTACTTAAAGAAACATATTTCAAAAAAAGGATCCGAAATAACGGTTTTTAAATAAGCCAGTGAAAAAGGCTTTTAGAAAGCTTAGAGCTATATTTAATTAGGCACCTTTCTTCAGATATTTTAAGCTTAAAAAGTAAATACTAATAAAGACCGAGGTCTCGAAATATGCCAAATTTAAGATTTTGTTATTAAAACATGATTTAGGAAAATGGTACCCGATTTTTTTGGTTGCGAAAGGTTACTAATATAACAATAAATTATAAAATGCCCGATTAGGAAATTATCGTGACTTTAAACGGCTGTTAATATTAACGTTATTATTTCTAAAGTAACAAATATACCGTAAAGGTTAAGTTAAACCACGGTAATTTACGAAGTTTTATAGATATTTTAAAGCGTAAGGGCAAATAAACCCGATAATATATATTACTTAGACTTTTTAATTTTATAACTAAATATTAACCCGGAAACCGGAATTTGGATAATTTAACCTTAAAACGCCTTAATTATATGAGAAAAAGGGCGGATAACTTTATACTATTATTTACGCTCGAAAGACAGTCAGTAATAAATTTCAAGTTATCCTTAATATATTCCCAACCGAAGGTGTTAATTAGCGTTATCCTGACGGAAAGAACGTTCGAAAAACGTAAGGTTTTAATCCAGGTAATTACGCGTAAATGGACGCAGATGGCGAACCAGGGTTTAGCCTAACTGAAAGCCGTGAAAAAGCTAAAGGACCGTAACTAATTACACGCCTACATAAGGCTTTTCCATTTTATCCGTATAATTTAAAAATGCAACCCCGAGTATAAGCAAATTTAATAAGGATTTACTTTCGACATTCTTATGAATCCTTAATAAAATATCGGTAACGAAAGATTAATTCGATAACAAGGTTAATTATACTCTCCCAGTAAAAAGCCTATTTATTATTACATTGTAAAAGTATATTACGATAATATTTTATTAACTATTTCGGAATGGGAAAATCTTAGAAACCGATCCAATAATCGTTTGATAGTCCGACCTAAAAAAGGAGATACAAATTACGGTCCGGATTATATTATCTACTTCGGAAATAAGGTAAAACATTACCGGCCCTAAACGAATTGTAAACGTTCCCAAGACTTTTATTATTGATAGAAAAACTAGCTATAAACTCTATTATTAAATTATTTCCAGGTTAGTGTTAGGGTGACGAAAGAAATATTATCTTAATAATAATAAAAAGGTTTCTAAGGATAACCTTTTCTTTTTTACAATAATTACTATTATTATTCATATAAAGTTTATTAAATTATTTTATAGAAAAATCGAATATTATTATAAACCCTCTACAATGATTATCTTTAAGCGAAACTTAATATTTATTAATGTATTTTGGGAAAAACTATGCCATTATTGGAAAATTGAATAAAAGTTTTTAACGTCGTTTTATCCTGAACCGATAATTAAATTCACCATAAATTAAATAATCGAAAGATGTATCCGTTATTTTATAAAAGGCCAGCAGTTAACGTAGCCGAATTTGTTACCGAAGTGATTTTGAGCAATTAATTTTATAATAAATAATGTTACGAAAAAGACTTTTCTTTAAAGCATTATATAAATATAAACCTAAATTTAAGCTTTTTTTTCTCGAGAGTTAAGAAATATGAAAAACCGTTCTAATAATATATTCCAGAATTTAAAAACTTAAAAAGATGGAGAAAGAGTTAAACCAACGGTAGTAAAACGCTACGAAGATATATAAAAAGCATTATAATAATAAATACGAAATCTTAGCAGTTAAAACAAAATAAATAACAAGACTATTTACGAAAAGCCCAGAAATTAAATATTGTAAGCTAGCTTGAAAATATATTAAGTCATTTCGTATTATTAGCAACGTTAATTTCCAGGTGTACCGTTTAGCCCTTTCTTAATAATATAGCCGTTTACATCCTATTTTGTTTATTTAACTGCTGAAATAGTAGACGGCTAAAACGGATTATTTATTAATAATGCCCGAATTGAAATAAAATAAAAGCATAAAAAGTTAAAAATATTATCGGACAATAGACTTTTTAAAGGTAATTATATTATGAAGTAAAATAAATATAGTAACTTTTTAAATATAATTAAGAGGTTAATAACGAAAATACAAAGAACGCTAAGAAGGTTATTAATAAATGTGAGCGTCAGTAAGAATAACGAAAAGATAGAAAAAACTTTTTATTATTTAAAAAGTAACGAATGGCTTACGATATAAATTTAAAGAGATCATAAAAGCTCAACGAATAATTATATAAATTACGTCGTTTTAACTCTATAATGTTAAGACTTAAACTTAATTTTTAAAAATTAATATTTCTACGCCTTACTAATTGGCTATATTATAGAAACTCGAACTTACGCTGAAACCTAGAAGAATTAGGCCGTAAAATCGCCTATGTCCTTATTAAAACGAATTAGCTTTTAATCTCACTTATTATCTCAAAAACGCTTAGAACTAAAGTCGGAACCTTTATCGTTCCGGTAAAAGGCCTTTTCGATTTAGCATAAGAAGGTTACGTAAGCCGTAAGCTAGGTAAAAAAGCCGCAATTTTCGGCTAGCAAACGCCAAAGCGTGTAATGCCGATACGCCATCTCTTTAATAATAATCTAATCGCATTTGTTACAAGGACAAAATTACCGAAATATCGGAAATACTTATAACGAAAAACGTTAAAACCGTATAACAAAAAAAGAACAGGGCGCGACGACCCGTAACTATCGATTAATATTCGTTACGAACAAAGTAAAACCGATAGAAAATTAAGGAAACGAACCCGGAAAAGACAAAAATAAAAGGCGACTTACTGCCGTAATAGTAACTTTGCGAGTTAAACCAAATTCTGCCCGATAAGTAAAAAGTAAACGGAAAAAGGGTTACATGAAGCACTATTAGGCGGCGGCAAAAAGGATACGCTAATTAATACCTATACCTTAAACAAAGTTGCCGTCGTCGTCGTCGTTCTGCTAATTAACTAACGGAGTCGACTATTCGATAAGATTTTAAAAGCGGAATACGTCGAAAGGTATAACAATAAGGTACTTAAAGATAACAGAAAGGTTAATAAAATAAGTTCGTATAAAACGTAAACTAACCTAGAAGCTGCTACGTACGGTAATTATTACAGCAGTTTATGTAGGTAAAGAAATCCGGAAAGTTGAATTTATAAAGAATATCGAAAAATAAATCTTTATGAGGACGGAAAACATTTTTGGCCTTACCGAAACAAAGGTAACATACGTTCGCAGCAAAAACGCGAACGGCGCTATAAAGACGCAAACTATAACGGCGGTTACATGTTTTCTTAATTTAACCATATAAAGGCATAACTATAAAAAACGATAGAAATACAATAAAACCAAAGTAATTAAAGGTCGAAAAAGGCGCGGATTGGAAATATGTAAACGAATACAAAAAAAGATAATATTAGGTCGGCATAAAAAAAGAGCAGTAAAATCAAAAGAAAAACTGGGTAATATTTATAAATATATGAAACTAGGGAAATCGTAAAAGAGAATAAGCACGAAGTAAGGCGGTTACTTGAAACGATCCTAAATATTTGCAACCATATAATACCACTCCTTTTAAATTGCTCAAATTATAATAATAAAAATATATCGCTGCATTATGCATCTTATAATACCAGGCTCACCTATTCCATATACATAATGCCGGGCCGGCATTATAAGGAAGGGGGAGATAATTGTCACATGTAGGCCTATTGGCCTGGCATCCTTATAGCACTTATGTCCTTTCCCCTGGTGTACTACAGCTTTCATATTATATAAGGGCCTTCGGCCCTTATTTATCTAGGTAAAGGGATAAAAGTCTGTTCTGTCCAGACCCTACCCCTTAGGAATAGACTGGTTATACCTGACTTGAAGCCGCTACCGTGACAAAAAGAAGTTAAAAACTTTAGCCTTAATCGTTTTTATAGTACTTTTTCGAATTACTTCTTAATTAAAATATTATGACGCGTAATTCCGAATATATAATATTAATATTTCGATATGAAAGTTTTATTATAAACGTTTTTTTTTGTTTCTAGGATATAATGATGATAAAATGACAGGACGAATTAAGGGTATCGATATTATTATTAATTTAAGAAATGGGTTTTAAATAAAGTAATTCGGACTTTTAATTATAGAATAAAATGTCTTTTACGAAAATAAGGGCAATGGACTTTTAAAAAGAATTATATTAAGAAGTATAAAAGTTATAACAGGATTATTAGCAAAGTTAAAAGGGGAAATAATAACAGGCTTTAAAATCCCGAAATCTACATTTCAAAACGCTATAAGCAGGAGAATTACGAATGATCGTTTGTCTGGTTCCTCTGGATGGCGAAAAACCTCCAGAATTCGAACAAGAATCGACATGGATAGAAGTAGGACAAGGTAGTTTGAAGTCGCCTCAAAGTGCGACGCCTGCGAGACGGATAGGTTTAATAAAGCCTAGGAATTGAGCTAGCAATTTATCATTTTATAAAGTTTTATCTATATGGTTACATCTCCTGTTAGGGGGAATTATTATAATTATAAAAGCGTTTATTTAAAAATAGCGAGTTAAAATTTGAAAACCGTGGTTCCGGTTACTTATTTTGTATCGAATCAAATCCGAATAGTAAATATAACATGTTTAATTAAAACTACTTAAAATGTACACCAAACTTTGTTAAAAAACTATTACAACTTAATAATAATTCCGTTTAAACGTCTGGTTGAATAACCTTTAAACCCTTTCCGATATCTTGATCTCAAGTTATTTAAATAGGTTATATTAATTAAGCTCGCTTCCCAGATTTGGCTGCTTACTTTTTACTTACTTATTTAATTTATTTTATTTTTTACACCTTCAATTGATGCCGAGCCTTCGTAAATGTATTAATGAATACGGTTTCATCCTGATTAGGTTAGGTATTTACGTCAATTAATTCATTAACTGGTCCTAAAACCTTTTTAATTATAAGGCCAACGGGGATTTGCTTAGTCGAATTTTATAATATTATTTTCCGGAACGTTAAAAGCTATTTCAAATATAGGTGATGTAATGACTAATTTAAAATTAAAGTATTATTTAAGTTTTAATTATATTGTAAAATAAATGTTTAAAACGCAAAACGGTTAATTAGTTTAATTAATTAGTAAATTTAATAACATGATTAATATTAATAGTAATACTAAGAAAGACTAAATAATAAAGTGTATAATAATTACCTTCAATAATAATAGGTTATTAAAGGTAATTTATATAATGAAATAGTGCAGGGTGCAGAGCTGGGTACATGGCTTTGCCGATCAATTAGTCATCACCAGTCATGTATTTCTAGGAGTTCATTTTTCGCTGGGCGCAACCCCAGAGATACTCATCATCGCTTTACACATGTATTCAACACCACACAATACAGTTTACATTGCCTTCATTATCCCTTGAACCGCGGGCTCAATCGTGACACTCTCTACAATTATGCAATGATTAGGACTAAATCATCCCGTACCAATTTAATAATTAAATATCATTATAAACTTTTACTGTTTAAGCTATAACGTACCACACAAGCTCGCGGGCCACACAAGCTCGCTGGACACATTTTTGGCACCTCATAACAATTAATCCAAATAACTTAACTACAACACATTTTATTGATTTAAATTAACCGTATTCCCTTTCGCTGACCGTATTTACAGCTTTTTAACAAGTGCACCTATTATATCAAAGCTTATTGCGGACGTTATATTGTTATTCCTTTCTTTTACGTTGTATTATAACCGATTACCTTTTAACGCGTCCAGGCCAATATTACCTCTATTTCGAAAGTTCTAAAGCCGATTAACAAGAAAACGATTACCGACCGAATTCCCAACCCATGTACGCGACCGTTTTTTGTCCGGTTTTAATATGTGGAAGATATTCGCAAAATACGTCGTATTGGAAGGCTATAAGACGCGTCGCAAGGCTATAGGGCAAGGCTGTAGGGCTTGTTATGGGGCACGTTCCAGGGCGCGTTATAAGCGCGTCGTAGGGCTTGTCGCTGTATTGCAGAACTTTTCGGAATAACAATTCGATTATACGCATTTAAAATAATTAAACAAACGTTTTTAATAAAGAATAATACTTACTATACGGGATAAACGAGTTCTTTTAGCCGGTAAAATAGGCGGTAGTAAAAAATGTTACTAATTGCGGCTGAAAATGGCCGTCGCAAATAGGTTAAAAGGAAGGAATAATAATATAACATCCGCAACAAGCCTTGATATAGTTGGTACACTTGTTAAAAGGCTGTAGATACGGTTAGCGAAAGAGAATACGGTTAATTTGAATTAATTAAATGTGTTGTAGTTAGTTATTTGAATTGATTATTGTGAGGTGTCAAAAAGTGTCCGGCGAGCTTGTGTGGCCCGCGAGCTTGTGTGGTACGTTATTAGAAATAATATATATAATTATTTTATGTTTAGTTCGATACGGTTCAACTGGTTCGAATTTTAGAGCTCGTCGAGTCCGTCAAGCCGTATCCTAGCTCGCCTAGCTCGAAGGATTTAGCCTTTCGAGCTCATTACGTCACCCTAAGTTTTGGGCTGGATGCTATCCTCCGTTATTTCCGACCGTACGGGAAGCTACCAAACCTATTAGGTTATAATACCGCAACCCCTCTGAAGTAACGTTGCCAGAACTAACGATTGAATCTGCGGTTTAAGAGGGAAAGAATACTTATATAAAATCGTCATCGTGCGTACCGATAAATATAAGGGTAAAAAAGGGTATAAACTTTATTAATTAAGCTTGTTTATAGAAATATTTTCATAATATAGTTCTTATAACCGCCGATAATTAAAATCCTTCAAATCGCGAAGATTAACAAACTTTGTATACGAAATAAATTATTTTTCATCTTAACCCTAATATCGATAGCGATCTAGGTTTTGTGAAGCGTTATCTAGTATGGGTTTTTATATAGTTAATTCTTTATATGGAGTATTTATTTTGATTATATGTTAACGCAGTAGGAGATAATTAATAGTAACGAAACTTGCTCGTTTATATTAATATAAGTTATAAGCTGTAACCCACTATACTACCTATCATGGAAATTATATCGTGGAATGGTTTTCTGTGTCGTTGGCTGAGCCTAGAAAATAAGACTTCAACCCATATCAACCTTGCATAAGCTGTAACCCACAGTTACCTACGCTTTAAGGTATTCTTTTAAAGAACGAACTTCTTAAAGGTTTTATCGAATAGGAACAACTTTATTATAATGCCATTTATTCTTCGAAAGTTGTCGGCGATGTATCTATTCCGGGAATATATCTTCTATACCTCCGAGATGATTAAGCGGTCGAATGATACATAACAAGTAACTTTGGTAGCTCCGTTTAGGCGCCGATAATTAATTGCCGAAACTTTTAATAGATGTCACAAGCGGACATTTTACAAAGATCAGGTTAGCTATATTTAGGATAGAAGAAAAGCTGACATCTAGGAGGAGGAATAAGAGACACAGCTTTTTGGGCCCCAAAGCGCTATATATACAGTTAGGATAACTATGCTCAGCTGGCGTCAGAATAATTATCCTCCCTTTTTAAAGAAATCGACGTGGAATTTTCAGGTTATTACTTATAATAAAGCATTAAACAAACGCCTAACAGCAGGCTCGAGGAAATTTCATAAATAATTAGCTACCGTTTCGATTACGAATAGTTCACATTTTAAAATATAAGGTTAAGCAGAGTTAGAGTCTTATGCACTTAATTAAGGTAGTCGATTTCATAATAATATATTAAAGACGTTACTTGTAATGATAACGACAGCTTAACTAAGTTTACATAATTATTTATTTAATAAAAAAACTTATATTTAAATTAAATGTCATATAGTACTTGGACTTATCTTATTTACCTTCAAATGATATGCTTTCGTATCGTGCCCTTTCGAGCCTAAAGTGTAATATTCCGCTAAAAGTCTAATAATTAAGCCGAAGAATAATATCTTTCGGTTAAGGATTATATTTGCTAATATTATAACATACCAGATAAGCTCGCGGCTCGTTCTTATGAACGTCCTAGCTATCCATCTTTATTAATCCATTACGCGACATTAACACCATGGAACGTCTAATAGAAAAATCTAAAATAAACGTAACTATTCAAGCTAAAAAACAAACCTTAAAACTTGATTTGAGAAAGCTTAATTTCATATATAATATTACTAAAATGAGGTTAAAACCTGAATATTTTAACCAACGCGCCCGAATCGATATTATTTACAATTTAGAAGAATTAACGACGACTGACAAGAAACCGATTTTCGACTAAATCCTTAATCTAAATCCGCGAACTTTTCCTATCCGACTTTAATACGCTAAAAATATCGAATTTATTGCTTACCTAACGCGTCATAATACGCGTTAGGGTTCAATAAAGGTCTAATTTTGTACGACGGTAAAAGAAACTTTAAGCACGTTTAAATCAGAAAATAGATTATTAAAAAGTTATAGATAAAACTCTAAAGGTATTTCGGAAGAAATTCGAATATATTCCGGTTATAATCGTAAAATATGGTATTGTAAAAAAAGGCCTCATAGCTTTGACGAAACGGGCTCTTCGATAAGACTTTTTATGATATCGGGTATAGTAGTTATAAATGTTAAAAACGTAAAATATTTAAATAAACGTCATAATATAATCGGAAATATTTTATGATTATTGAAATTATTAATTAGGGAAATTAAACTTTTCAGGTCTGTATTAGATTAACAGAAAGCACTTACTTTAACTTTTAATTTCATGATATTTTTTATAAATCGATTAAAACGTTAATATTAATCTTAATAGTTAAATAATACGCGATTTAAGTTTAAAATATATTTAACGCCTTAATAAGTATATAAAAAGGGGACAAAAAGATCGAAATACGTTTTTATCAACGACGGTTACGAATGTTGCCATTAGATCGAATTCAAAATATATTACGCAAATAACGATATTATTATTTCTTACATACTTACCGATTTCTCCCATCGGCTTTAACCTCTCGACCTATTTTACGTTTCTGTTTTAAAACGCGTTTATTCGCTTTATATCGAAGGTTTAATTCAAAACTATTATGTTTATATCGTAAAAATGGATTTCTCGCGGGCATCTATAATACGTTTAAAACCGCCATAACGTTTAATAATATTAACTGCGAATTTACCAAAAATAGTTTTATTTAATTCGATCTTAATAACGCCCTTTTCGAATTAAAGGTTCCTCCAGTGATATTTATACCAATTATCCTGACGCTTACGGCCGCCGGTTTTATATTCCCATTTCTCGTAAAATCTTTAAAAATATTCAGAAAGTTAAAAAGTAAGGACATTACTTATAAAAAAGCTTTTAAATAATTAAAGGAGCACGCTAATAAAAATGATTAAATCGGTTAACGTCTCACATATATGAGCGAAACACACATATAAGGTAAACACACATATTAGCGAAACACTTTTTTAGCCATTCTAACTACCTCTCTTTAATCGTTTATTTCTTAATACTAACCTTATGGAACGTCTTATAAAAGAAACGAGAATGAACCTAGCCTTTTAAATTAAAAAACGACACCCGAAACTTAGTTACAAAAAGCTTGGTTTTATTTATAAAGTTCTATATTTTACCTTGGTATACCGTTTTAACGATAAATGCGCCCGAACCGATATTATCCCTTTTTTGCAGAAATTAACGCCGACCGAAAAAAAATCGATTGTCGACCGAATCCTCGACTTGAATACGCGAGCGTTTTTTATCCGGCTTTAGCACGTTAAAGATATGGCCAATATATTGCTTACTTAACGCGTTACGATACACGACGGGGTTAACTGGGCGTCGAACTTCGTTCGACGGCAAAATAAACTTAAAACACGTTTAAATCGAAAGATCGATTATTAAAAGATACGGTACGAAGATCCAGAAGTATTTCGCAAGTGGTTCGAATTTATTCGGGCTATAATCGCAAAATACGGTATCGCAAAAAAGGATATTTATAACTTCGACGAAACGGACTTTTTAAGAAGGCTTTTAGTAATAACGTACTACACAAGCTCGCGGGCCACATAAGCTGGCGGGACACTTTTTTAATATTCTAGCCACTTAACTTCTGTTACTTATTTTTTAATAAGCATAAAATAAAACGACTTACAAAAGCATCTAGAATAAATCAGCCGTTTAGGCTAAAAAGAATAATCCGAAACTTAGTTATAGGAAACTTAATTCTATTTATAACGTCCTACGTACTACCTTGGAAGCGCGATTTACCGGTAAATACGCCCAAACCGATATTATCCTTTATTTGCGAAAATTAAAGCCGACCGAAAAAGAATGGATTATCAACCGAATCTTTAACTTAGATACGCGAGCGTTTTCTGTTCGGCTTTAGCATGTTAAAAATATGGCGAATTTGTTACTTATTTAACGCGCCGTAGGACGCGTTAGAGTTAACTGGGCGTCGAACTTTGTACGACGGCAAAAAAAGCTCCAAACGCGTTTAAATCGGAAGATCGATTATTAACGGGTTTTATGCGAAAATCCAGAAACATTTCGTAAATGGTTCGAGCTTGTTCGGGCTATAATCGCAAAGTACGACATCGTAAAAAAGTATATTTATAACTTCGACGCGATTGGCTTTTTAATAAGGTTATTTATGGCATCAGGCATGGTAATTATAAGCGTTAAAAACGTAAAAAAACTAGATAAGTTTAATAAAGTAATTGGGAATAAGTTATAATTATTTAAGTTCTTAATTCGTAAAATTAAGCTTTACCGTTATTTATTATATTAACGGGAAAAACCTACTTTAAGTTTTGGTATAATAATAACTTATTACTAGCCGATTAAAAAGTTGATATTAATTTTAATGGTTGGATCATAAACGTATTAAATTGAAAATGGATTTAATATTTTAATAAACATACGCAAACCCGTACGAAAAGAATTAAACATTTCCTTATCCTCGACGGTTACGAAAGTTACTATTCGATCGAATTCGAAAGATATTACGCGAATAACGACATTATTGCTTTTTGCGTGCCTACATATTTTTCTTATCGGTTTTAACCTTTCGACGTATGCTGCTTTTCCGTTTTAAAGCGCGTTTATTCGTTATATATCGAAGGTTTAATACGACGTTACCATACCCATATTACGAAAAAAGATTGCGTTGCCGGTTTCTATAATGCGTTTAAAGTTGTTATAACGTCCGATAATATCAAATCCGGATTTGCAAAAACTGGTCTTGTTCCATTCAATCTTAATAACGTTCTTTCCGACTTGAACGTTTTTTCGGTTACGCCTATACCAACGGCCTCGCCGCTTACTTCCGCCGGTTCCATTCTTTTCCTTTCCGTAAAGACCCTTAAAAATATCCGTAAAATAACGAGGTAAGGACGTTACTTACAAAACAAAATTAGAAATTACCAGGGTAACTCGCTAATAAAAATGGTAAAATCGGTTAATCTTTTAACGAAAAGTAACTTATTACTCTTGTACGAAGTTGCTTTTTTTCGGGAAGAAATTGCCTAATTACGCAAAACGAACCATATCTTGAGTAAACGTGGGAAAACCAAAAATAAACGTTTTTAAGAAGGAGGAACACTTATTATACAAAAGGGATAAGCTCTTCTGGCCGAAAAGGAAGGGGGTAGTAAAGAAATGAAGTTAATAACGGCTGAAGGTGGTCGTGGTAAGAGGGTTAAGACGAAAAAACGGAAGTGTGGCGTTTGCGGCAAGCCCGGACATAATAGGCGTATCTGTGAAAAAGTTATAAATACGTTTAGCGAAGCAGAATCCGATTAATTTTAATTAATGCGATATGTTGTTATTAAGTTATTTGGATTTGTAGTTGCGGAGTGCCAAAAAGTATCCCGCGAGCTTGTGTCGCCCGCGAGCTTGTGTGGTACGTTATCCGGTATAGTAATTATAAATGCTAAAAAACGTGGAAAACTTAAACAAGGGTAATAAAGAAATTGAAAATAGGTTATAATTATTGAAGTTATTAATTCGTACGGTTGGATTTTACCGTTATTTATTATATTAACAGCAAAGCCTTATATTAGTTTTTAATATCGCATTAATTAATTATTAGCTGATTAAAAGGTGGCTATTAATTTAAATAATTTAATAATAAACGAATTAAGCTTAAAATCGATTTAATGTTTTAATATATATATACGAACGCCTACGAAAAAGAATAAACGTTTTTTTATCTTCGACGGCTACGAAAGATATTATTTAATAAAATTCGAAACATATTACGTTAATTACGAAGTTATTACCCTTTATATACCTGCCTATTTTTCGTATCAGCGTTAATTTCTTAACGTATTTTATTTTTTTATTTTAAAATCCGTTTATTTGTAATATATCGAAAACTTAATACGACGTTATTATAACTATATCGCCAAAGAAGATTTTCTCGCCCGTTTTTACGACGCGTTTAAAGCTGCCATAACGTCCGATAATATTAAATCCGGCTTTTAAAAAGCTGGGTTCGTTTTATGCGATTTTAATAACGTTACTTCCAAATTAAAGTTTCCTTTAATTTTTCTTAAACCGACTATCTCCTTGCTTACTTTTGCCGGTCCCATTTTTCCATTAACTAAAACCTTTAAAGTTTTTTACGAAATAATAAAATAAGGACGTTATTTGAAAAAAAAAGATTAGAAATTATCAAAAAGGTGCGCCTATAAGAATAGTTAAAGCGGTTAATCTTTTAATAAAAAGTAATTTATTGCTTTTATACAAAAACGTTTTTTTTCGGAAAAAAGCTGCCCAATTATACGAAACGAATCATATCTTAAGTAAACGTTAAAGGATTAAAAATAAACGTTTTTAAAAAGGAGGAATATTTATTATAAGAAAAGGATAAGCTTTTTTCGCCCCAAAAAAGCGGTAATGAAAAGAATATAGCTAACAGTAACTGAAGGGGGTTATCGCAAAAGGGTTGAAACCAAGGAACGGAAATGTCGCGTTTGCGGCAAGCCTCGGCATAATGCGCCTACTTATAAAGAAGTTATAAATACGTCTAGCGAAAAAGAATCCGATTAATTTGAATTAATTTAGTATATTATGGTTGTGTTATTTAAATTTGTTGCTACGGAATGCCAAAAAAGTGTTTCGCTTATATGTGTGGGACGTTAATCTTTAAACAAAAAGTAGATTATCATTTTTACACGAAATTGTTTTTATGACGAAAATACTACCCAATTACGCGAAGTAAATTATATTTTAAGCAAACGTTTAGAAACTAGAAGTAAATTTCGCTTTAAAGGAGGGACCTTTACTATACAAAAAGGATAGGCTTTTGGGGCCGAAAAGGAAAGGGATGCTAAAATATGCGGCCAATAACGGCTGAATGTTATCGCCGTAAAAGGGTTAAAATAAAAAACGGCAATATAATATTTACGGCGAACTCGGCCATAATGCGTGTAGTGATAAGGAAGTTAGAAATACGTCTAGCGATAGAAATTCGCATTAATTTAAATTCATATATTATATTATATTTAACGTATTTGGTTTTATTATCGCGAGGTACCAAAAGCCGATCTGCGAGCCTTTGTGATGCGTTATTATTAAATAGCTAAGCGGAATTATAAAATATGTATTAAATCGTTATAATTAAAGATCATTGCTTTTTTAAATAGTAATAATAATACGCGAAAGGACCTCATATAAGACGACTCCGAGAACTATAATAACGGGGATAAATCACATAACTGTTTAGTACGTACTTACTAGCAGATTGCTATATATAGGGAAGACTATCTAGCTGTCGCTAATAGAAAAGCCTTTACATAATAGCGTTAACCTAATAACGAACTTACTATATATTAATTAACTTCCCAGGAAGGAATTCCGAGAATACTGCGAAAGATGAGTAAATAAGAAAGTTTTAGCTTGGTTACTAAAGTCGGACGCCATCCAGGAGCTTAGAAAAATATATGAATGGTAACGAATAACCTTTCCGTGCTGGTCCTAACGAGTCGTATCGGATAATAATATTAACAATTTTGAGTTTCGTATGTTAGATAACGTCGATATTTCATTACTAACATCTCCTATTTAAAAGTAACGAAATAGTTTAGAATTAAAAACGGGGTTTAGGTTAAACGCCCTTAAAATAATATTGAAACCTTATTTTTTCTAGCTCAGGTTTCAGTAATTATAAAGGTCTATTTTATTATAAAAGTTATTGCTGTTTAGTTATAAGTTCTTAATATCATATAATAAAGATTTTCGTTTTTTCGTAGATTACTAAAAGCGTTTAACTTTATATTTCACAGCCATCTGGTTATCCTGTACTCGCATTACGTTATATTAACAGATATCTACCCGCTAAATAAGGGCCATCGAATTTTAATGTTTTTAAAAGCTCGAAGAGTTATTAAAATCCTCATAATATTTACATAAGGGTTATACCGCTTGTTTTAATAACTCAGCTACGATAAGATTCACATAGCCGGGGATTCGAATAATGATTTTATTTAGATCGAAGGAAACGGATCAATTATAGAGCGACATATTTTAAAAATATACTGGTTATTGATAATGTTAATATTAAAGACCCTCTTAATCTTTAAATCTGAGTAATGCCCCTTGAAGAAATTAAGTTCAAAACTTACATTATTTAACATCTTTAAAGCTTAAAAGAGCAAATCAAGGAAAGAGATTAATTAAATATTACAAGCGTACTTACGATAGATTACTAAATATAAATAAAATAATGAGACTTAAAAACTAGCTATTTTAGAATCTACTTTTAACATGACTTATTACTAAAGTATTAATCTAATTGTAGCAAATATTAATTATAACTTTCTGCTAAAGCTTTATAATTATGCAAGTCAAAAACCAGTTACTGTTAAAATAATTTATATATCGGAATAATTACATAATTATACGTAAAAACCCAAGTCTAACTTCAATTCGTACGCGAGTTACTAAAGCTATAATATGACCAGAAGAACTTAAAAGAATTAATCCTTTAAAAAGAAATATAGTATACTTAGCTTCTTTAAAATAAAGTAACTAATCACACTCCAAATCATCCGCCTTTTTTAAAATATTACCCCTCTTTTTTGATAATAGAAACAACGATTTTCCAAGTAATATTTTTATAGATTTGTTAATATCTTCGCTATCTAGCTTTAAACTGAGGTAACCTTTAATTACGTTAATTATTCTAAATTCTGTATTGTTTTTGCCGAATTTATCGGCTTATTTAAGTTATTTCCTCATTTTTTAAAACGTTACAAATAATAATATGACTATATAAGTTATTTATAAACAGTAAGTATAATATTCAAATTAAACTAAGACTTTTACGATCGTTAAATGGGTAAAGGAATTATTAAACTTTCACGTTATCCAGGCTTTTCGATATAATTAAAGTAATAACTAAATACTTTTAAACGTAAAACAGGTATTAAATACTACAATTTTACATTTTAATCGAATATATAACATACTAACTTCACAATCTCGAAGTTCTTTATTTGTCTAGAATTTCACATAAATAATAAGCTAAAAGTATTTTCGGTTCGTAATTTCAATTACTTTTGCAACTTTATTCAAGACAAATCAGGTTTAGCCGGTGAAAACCTTTCTGCCGGTTTCGATAATAACGGTTAAGATATTTCGAGGTATATCTAGAATAATTAATTATATAAAAACTGTAATAGATTAAGAATCTAAGTAGCTACGGTCATTGATGATTCTCAATATTTACTATAGGAAAGTTATTAGGGAATTATTTCATTTTTTACTAATCCAATAAGAAGTTAGGATAATATATTTTTATAAACGTTTACCGTTTTAATTAAGAGTACAAATGAAAATGACTTCATTAAAACTGACTTTGAGGATACCTTATTAAATAAGATAAGGAATGAAATTACGGTATGTTATATAAAAGTATTAAATTCTTCAGTTTTAAAAATCTTTTTTATCTTATTTTAATCCCTTTCGTTTATAAATTCGATAACCTTACGTTTTTAATTCTTAATTACTTTAGTACTTTGAGTTATATTTTTAGCTTTTGTCTTTGCCAGTTGTATTTTATAGGCAATTAAATCTTCTTTAAGAACACCAAGATCTTAAGTTAAAATACTCCATATCAGTAATATTATTTCCATTATTAAGATCGTTTTTTAAACCGCATAACAATTCCTAAGAGTTAAAACTATGACTTTTAAGGGTTAGTTTGTTAGCGAAAATTATTTTCAGCAGGAGCTTATGCCATATTTGCGAATATTATTCGTCGCTTTTCTTAAATTTTTAACGATCGGGACGTATTCTTTTTCGATTCGACTTTATTACCAGTCAATACCCGCAATTGTAAACTTCCTTTAAAATTCAAAAACCTTATAAGTTTAATAGTTTCACTTCTAGGTTTAAGTTTTCCGTTTATCTTAATCCTAATCGGGACGCCATATTAATTAAAGATATATTCGTTTAAAATGTTTTTCATCATAACCGATACAATTAAACGTTAAACGTTAACGTTCAAGGAACCGGATAACTTATATCTAGCCTTGATAGGAATCTTATAGTTATCATCTTTCGGCATAAATTATATATTAAGAATTTAAATAACAACCATGTTAATAAATATAAAAAAGTCGTAGGTTTTTCTGCCGCACTTATGAACCGCTTTCTGGTATTTAAATAAGTAAGTATCTTTTTTAGAATTTATCCATATATTTCGCGCCAGTATGTGACGGCTACGGAGTTTAACCAACTTTTAAACCTAGTCGCACGGTTTATATTGCCAGTAATATTATGGGAAATTAAGTAATAAGGTGTGTAATAGAAACCTCTGGTAATAGCAGTTTGTTAAAATGTAATTTAGGTAACCAAGTTCTATTAAGAGCTAATGATTTATTTAAATTACGAAAGGTAATAAAGGTATATATTCTATTTAGTTCTTTATAATCGAATCTGGTCGAACCGATTACGTTTAACCATTAATCGAGTATGGTCGAACTGATCACCCTCCATCATCTGTTTGGTTCCGTAATTCTTTTATTTCGGAATTTTCTTCTTTATGGTTCCAATCGTCTGGCGTGTTAAAATTAGTTGGGTTATAATACGATTTCTCTTTTTTAGGATTTTTGTCGTTAAAGATTATTTATTATTTTTAACTTTAAAATAAAAGTTTTCTTTTTTCTTTTAACATCCTCTTTTTGTTTTAATTATTATATCCGCTCTTAATCGTATATCGAAAAATAAGAAAAGGTAGGATTTTGACCCGGATCCTTATAAAACTTTGTTTCATTTTATTAACAAGTTTGGGGTAAAATGCTTTGATAGTCGGCTTATTTTCGTACCAACCGTTCTGATTATATTATCGTAATGGGACAAGTTCGTTATATTTCTTTACATTAACAAAACGTACGTGATTTGCAATGTTGGTAAGCTGAATTTATAATCGATCTTTCGCGTTTTTTATAAAAGGACCGAATGAAGCGTAAAAAATGTAAGCCGAAGCGTCGCTTTTTAAGGCGTTTACTTGCTTATAACACCTTGGTAAGCAAGAAAAATTACTTCAAAAGAAGGCCGCTAAAATGGTCCATTATAGTATTAAGGATTTAAACGAGTTGGAGCGGTAGGAAAAGGCCGAGGTAAAAGCCGTTACGTAAGTCGTTTAAGCTGCGGGGGTAATTTCTTAGTTTGATTTAAGGGTTATTAGTCCTTTCCAGCGGATCCGGATTACGAAGTTATTTTAAATACTGCCGGCGTTGTTAGCAAAAAATCCTTAAAAGGCGCTAAGTATTTATAAGGTTTTTAGCGGGCTTTTAGGTACTCGGTAAGCCCGTTCTTTCTTCGGATATATGAAACCCTTTGTTTTTCGTAAATCAGTGTATATTTTTGCTTTTCTTAATTAATAATAACCAATTATTAGAAATAGTTTAAATAATTAAATTAGATTAACGTACCAGACAAGCTCACCGGATGAACAAGCTCACCGGATAGTTTTTAACATCTGGCCATAATAAATTCAAATAAAATAACCACAACGCAATTAATCAATTTAAATTAATCTGATTCTTTATCGCTAAACGTATCTATAGCTTTTTTATAAGTACGCGCATTATATCCGGGCTTGCCGCAAACGCCATACTTCCGTTCTTTCGTTTTAATCCTTTTACAACGACCACCTTCAGTCGTTATTAGCTGCATTTCTTTTCACTACCCCCTTCCTTTTCGGCCAGAAAAGCTTGTTTTCTTTTTGCATAGTAAGTATTCTTTATTCTTAAAAACGTTTAATCTTAATCCTTTAACGTTTACTTAAGATACGGTTTCTTTCGCGTAATTGGATAATTTCTTTTACAAGAAAAATAACTTAGTATAAAAGTAATAAATTACTTTTCGTGAAAAAAATTAACCGCTTTTATTATTATTATCGGCGAGCTACTCTAATAATTTTAAATCTTTTTTTGTAAATAACTTTCTTATTTCGTTACTTTACGGATATTTTTAAGGGTTTTCGCGGAAAGGGAAAAGATAAAACCGGCAGAAGTAAACGGCGAAACCGTTAGTATAGGCTTAACCGGAAGAACGTTTAATTCGGAAAAGACGTTTTTAAAATCGCATAAAACAGTATAAGTTTTTGTAAATCCGGATTTAATATTATCGGACATTATAATAACTTTAAACGCGCTGTAAAAACCGGCAAGTAAATCTTTTTTTCGCGATATAAGTATGGTAACGTTGTCTTAAACCTTTAATATAAAGCGAATAAATACGTTTTTTTTAAAAAAAGCAAAATATATTAAAAGGTTAAAGCCGATAATAAAAATATGGGGGTATGTAAAAAGTAATCAAAGCATTATTTGCTTAATATTTTTCGAATTCGATCGAATAATAATTTTCGTAGTCGTCGAGAATAGAACAATGTTTCGTTTTTTTCGTACGCATCGGTATATATTTATTGAAATGTTAAAATTATTTTAAAATTAATATTAATCTTTTCATCGGTTAATAATTAATTAATACGATATTATAAACTAAAGTAAGTTTTTCCCGTTAATATAATAAATGGCAACTAAGCTTAACCTTACGAATAAATAATTTAAATAATTATAATTTATATCCGATTTGTCTATTACGCTGATTTAAGTTCTTTAAATCGTTTAATACTTATAATTATTATACCCGATATTATGAAAAACCTTATTAAAAAGCTCGTTTCGTCGAAATTATAAATATCTTTTTTTGCGATATCGTATTTTGCGATTTATAACCCGAATAAGCTTAAATTATTTACGAAATATTTTTAAGTTTTTATACAATACTTTTTAACAATCGATCTTTCGATTTAAACGCGTTTTAATTTTTTTTTGCCGTCGTACAAAATATAACGCCCAGTTAACCCCGATACGTATTAATACGCGTTAACTAAGTAATAAATTTGCTATATCTTTAACGTATTAAGACTGGATAGAAAATGTTCGCGTATCTAAGTTAAAAATGCGGTTAACAGTCGATTTCTTTTCGGTCGGCGTTAATTTTCGGGATTTAAGGATAATATCGGCTTAAAAGGATTTGCTGGTATATCGTTCGTATAAAGTAAAATAAGGCATTTCGTATATAGAACAAAGTGTTATATTCTTAAATTTCGGGTTTCGTTTTTTAGCTTAAATAGTTAAGTTTATTTTGGTTTGTTTTATAGTCGTTCCATGTAGTAAGTATGGAAAAATGGATAATTAAAGTTAGGTAGTTAGAGTGTGTCAAAATTTATCCGGTGAGCTTGTCCATCCGGTGAGCTTGTGTGGTACGTTATAAATTATTATTCTTTATTTTATAAAACATGCAATAATGGTATATATTTTATTTTTAACTTAATATGTTCGACCGCCTCGACCCTTCGAGCTCGTCCAGTTCGTCGAGTCGTTCACTAATTCGACTAGTTCTAAGCTCTTAATTTTTCGAGCCTTTCGAGCCCGTTACGTAACCTTAACCTCTTGGCTGGACGCTAGCCTCCGCTGTTTCCGACCGTACGTAAGGCTACCAAACTTATTAGGTTATAACCTTCCGGGTATTAAAAAGTAATTTAGCGTTTTTCGATAATATTAAGTACGTTTAAAAATAACTTATTAATTCTTTTCGAAATTATCCTCTTATGACGGCTAAGGGGTTTAACCAACTATTAAACCTAGTCGTACGATTTATGTTGGCAGTAATGTCGTGGGAAATTAAGCAATGATACGTTTAATAGTTACGTCTGGTCATAATAAATTGTTAAGGATAATTTGGGTAACTAAATTATATTACAAGCTGGTAATCTATCTAAGCTACGATAATAACGAATATATATATCCTTATCTTAACTTAAGGTACTTAAACGGCTTAAACCCTTTTGCTAATTAAGTCTCCTTAAGCTTCCTTAAGCCCTTTCGTAGCTTAACTAGCTTAAAAGCTTTAAGTTAATAAAGGTTTTTAAGCCTTTTAAGCTGGTTACGTAATATCTGAACTTAAGTCGGGATTAAAATTTTAAAAGTCCGACTATATATATTACAGTTAAGACCGTTAGGTTATAAGACAATTTCTTTTTTCTAGGATCTTTATTTTTAAAGATTAATTTATTTATTTGTTAATTTTAATAAGTAACCTTTCTTTTTTTATATTTATAACTTTAGGTCGAATTAAAAAACGTTACTTCCGTTAATATATTAACGTTTTGGTTCTTTCAGAACGTATCTATTGTTTTGGTTTTACCATGTCGTCGAAGTTTTCTTATTTTCGTTGCAAATTTAAAAACAAGGCTTACAAGGCGTATTATAATTCCGGAAGGTATGCGCGTCATATTATGCACGGGGGGTTCTTATAATTTATTTAGTTTCTTAAAGTTAGAACATAATAAGCTTATCGCGAAAAGAATCGATTAAAATTAGCGAAACGTATAGTTACGGAAAAGTTACTTAAGTTGTAGTAACATTTATCCGAACTATTTGGTCGGCTGGTTTGTTTGCGCAAATCAAAAAAAGTTTTTCGTTCCTGCTGTATTAAAATATTTCGTCGCAGGGTTTAAGGTATGGAGGTTATGGAAAAGTTCGAACGTTTAAAAAAGGAACAAGAACGGTTGGAGGCGGCGGTTGCCGCGGTTACGTTAGGCCAGGTCGTAAATCCGGTCGACTGGTTTAAACCTATTAATTAGTCGATTACTAATTAAGGTATAGCCGTTATTATTGGTAAAAGCGTTTTAATAAGCATTAAGCGTTTATAAGGTTTTTAACCGGTTTTTAGGTGTTCTCGGAATCGGGATAGGTTTTCCATTTAATCAGGTATTTGGTAAGTCCGTTTTTCTTTCGTATGTCCAGGATTTTTTCTACTTCGTATGTTGGTATATCTATTTTTACCTTTTCTTTATATCCTATGTTAACCTTAATGGTATTTGTTATTAATTCGAATAAAGAAATATAAAAAATTAAATAGTTTAATTTTAGGGGGTAATTTTAGTTGGTAATTACTTTTTAAAATTTTCTTAATAATCTTATATGGTTCGATATATTTAAAGTTAAGTTTTTTATTTCGTCGTTTAATTTGCTTGTTTTTAATGGTTAAGTAAATTATTTCTTTCCTTTAAAAGGTTAATTTTTTTAACCTTTTCTGGTTATAATATTTTCGTATTTAGTTATATACGAATTTAAGTTTTATTTTTATTTTTATATATAATTATTTAAGTTATTATGATATAAGGATTACTTTAATGTTAATAAGGCTTTTGCGTATATTTTTGTAAACTTTAGGTGTGAAACTAAAGTTAGCGTTTACTAGAGTTATTTTGGTACTTTCGTAATAACTGGTATTTTAAGTCAGTTCTGCGATAAGTAGCTTCTGGATTTAATTATTTTGTTCGTAGTTAATGTAATATTGTGAGTAAGTTTTTAGTATTTAGTTAGTTTTTTCTGTTTGTCCGTTTATTTAGGGTTTAAATACGTTAAATAATTTGTAATTTAAGCATAATTATGCCATAAATCTTTGCCAAAATTTCGAAATAAATATGGTTCCTTTATTTAAAATAGTTTTTATTAGTAATCCGTATACTTTTAAGATATGTTTTAAAAAGATATAAGTTAATTATTTTGCGGTTATGTTTTTATTATATAGTAAAAAATAGGAAAAGTTCGTAAATTTGTTAGCCATTACGAAAATGTTATCGTAATATATACCCGGAACTGGGTTTTTTCAAAGTGGAAGTTTAGTAATAAAATCGAAAGTAATTAAATTTTATAATCGCTTTACGATTAATAGTGGTTATAATTTTCCGTATGGTTTGTATCGTCGTATTTTTGGTTTATTATAAATGTGGCATTATTATCGTACCTTTTTCATTATTAATTTTATTTTAAAAAAATAATAAGTATATTATAACCGTTTTAAGGTTTTATGGATCCTTAGGCGTCCGTATAACTAATGTTCGTATATGTTTCGTACTAATATTTTGTGGTATTTTTTGGGGATTTGTATTTTTTCCACTTTTTGGTTTTTAAGTAGATTGTTATTATATTCCTGGATTTCTTTGTATAAATTAAGGGGTATTACTTTAATTATTGCTATTTGTCGTGGTTGTAGGTATTTCTTTAGTATGATGTTAAAGATTCGGTAGTTAATTTTGATTACTTTTTTTTCGAGGTCCGGTTTTCGGTTAAGTACGTTTGCTTTGCCATTTTTAATCCTTTTTAGTAGATAATGATAAAGTTGTATTCTGTTAGTTTTTCGGCGTAACGTAATTATTTTACTGTAAGTTCTTTGGTAGTAGTAAAGCGAGTAAAGCTTTTGTAGTTAGTATATACCTTAATTTGTTATAGGTTTTTGTTAAGGTAATATTTAAATTTTCGGAAGGCTTTAATAATAGTTATGAAGTTTTTGTTAGGGATGGCGTAATTTAAATTTTTTTTTTTTAATTTGTAAGAGTAAAAGGTGATAAAATGTAAATAGCTTTAATTGTTGCGGTATCCGGTTATTACGCTTAAAGCGTAATCCGAAGCGTCGGTTTTAAGCTTAATTGGGCGGCTTAGGTTATATATGATTAATATTGGTTCGCTGGTGATTGCATTTTTAATTTTTTGGAAGGTTGTTTTTATTTTTGTTAATTAAAGGAACTTATTTCCTTTTTTTATTAGGTTGGATAATGGCGTAATTACTTTGTTAAAGTTTCGCATGAATTTTTTGTAATAGTTAGCGAATCCGAGGAAGGCTTGCATTTTCTTGATTATAGTAGGTGTTTTTTACTCCTGTATTGCAGCGATTCTTTTGGGGTTTATTTTGATGCATTTTAGGGTGATAATATGTTCTAAGAATTCCATTTTTTGCGTATGGAATTGGCGTTTTTTGTTATTAATTAGGAGGATAGTGTTTTATAGGGCTTAGAGAATTGTATGAACGTATTTTATATGTTCCTTTTTGTTTTTCGAATAAATGAGAATATCGTCGAGGTAACAAATAACGAAGATAGTTAAGTATTCTTTAAGTATATGATTAATTATCCGTTAAAAGGTTGCTGGTACGTTCGTATGTCCGAAAGGTATAACGAAGTATTTAAAAAGTTTATATTTCGTTTTAAAGGGTATTTTTTATTCGTATCCTGGTTCGATACGTATTTAATTATATCTTCTTTTGAGATTTAGGTTTGTAAATTATTTTGCTTTATAAAGGCGATCCTTTATTTCGTTAATTAAAGGTAACGGTGTTTTGTTTTTAACCGTAATGTTGTTTAGTTGCTTATAGTTGATAATTAGACGTAGTTTCCTGTTTTTCTTTTGGTATAAAAAATATGGGGTATCCGGTTAATAAATTGGAACGTCGTATGTAACTTTTCCGAAGTTTGTTTTTAAGGTATTTACGTAGTACCTGTTGTTTTGTTTTGTTAAGGTTATAAATCGGATAAAACCTGGTCGATGTTTCTTCTTTAAGGATCATTTCGTGGTTTTATTCGTTATATTCTGGTAATTTTGTTTCGAGTTCTTTCCGAAATAGGCGTTTATATCTGTGGTATTGTGGAGGTATATTGGTTATAATCTCTGGCTTTGGGGGTTGATGCTGTAAATGATGGTTTATCTTTTGTAACTTTGTTCTGATGGTGGCGATAATGCGTCGTATTTTTCTATGGTGCTTAAGTTTTTTTTTTATGTTTTGTTCTTATGGGTAATAAGGTTTTTGTCGTATTTTTATGCTTATATTTGTCGCCATTTTTGATCGAATATTAAGACTTTTTCGTGTTTTGCTTTTTTCTATCGAATAGATATAAAGCAAATTTTATTTAGTTAATTGTTTAATCGATTAAGGGGTTGTATTGGTATAGCTATAATTTTCCGAGGATTATGTCGTAATTTTTTATTGGAACGATGTCAAAGTTTGTTGTTTAGTTTCGTTCGTTGATAAAGATTTTAAAGTAATTAATTTCGCGGTTAATCTTTTTATTATTATAGGCGAATGCCTAACCGTTTGCGTTTTCGGTAATGTAGGGTTTTATGTTTTCTTTTTATGGTAATCGAAGTCGGTTAATTATATTTGGCGTCATATAATTCCTTTCTGTTGTTCCGTAATTTATAAATCCGGCAAATTAGTATGTTTTAATTTTTACTTATAGGGTGATCAGGTCGTTCTTGGCTTTTATCATTACGTTTAACGATTTTTTAGGAAGTTTCTATTAGCTTTTACGGGTTTTATTATCTTACGGCTTTTTTAAAGGTGGCGCTCGTTTTTTAACTTATCCTTTAGCGCTTTAATGCGTTTTTAGTTTTGCTGATTAAGGGTTTGTAATTGCTTTAATTGTTTTTCCTGTCGGCGTAACGTAAGTTTGAGTAGGAGGATTTACGTCTGGAAATTCCTTTTGTTAATATATTCTGGTTCGGGGGTTCCTTATCCTTCCTGTCGTGTTTGGAACTGGGTGTCGTATTGCCTTATGTTTCGTTTTTTTTCTTTATTTCGTATTTAATTTTCTGTCGTTTTTTTGGGTTATTCGTAAAGGTCAAACGGAAGTTTAAGTTGTTAATTATTTTTAATGATGCCTTTATAATTGTTTAGTGGATCCAATTTTTTTTATCTTATGGTTGTATTATCCGTAATGGCATATAGGGTTTTTATTAAGGTAATTCTTTTTTCGGGCCAGTTTATTGTTGCCGTAATACTGTTGATAGTATTTTCCCAGGCGAACGTTTTTAGGTATTTGTACTATCGTTAATTTTTCGGGTTTTTTCCGGTTTATTTATGAAAGTCGAATTCCTGGTTGTATATTTGCGTAAATCGTGTTTTAATATACCGTTTTCCTTTCATATGTTTGAGGTAATGGGTACGTTTGTACTGGATGGCTGTAAGGAAACAGGGAAATACGGCAGAATTTCGGCAACTAGTCGCCGACCCACATACACACCAGACACGTACAAAACCCTATGTCTGAATAATACACATACAACCCAGATAAAAGTCTGTTAATATACCTACTTCTTAAAATGGTCTGTTACTGTTCAGCCACCACCTTACTCTCATTACTATATCCTTACATTCTTTTATTTGGCTTAAAAATAACGCGATAGTTAACAGAAGCAACTCGACGAGTAATAAAACCCAGCCTATAACAGCTAATTATATACAAGATAACGAAGGAAACCAGAACGCCGGAAAGTCGGAAAACGTTCGGAGCGCGATATAGGTCAATATTCGAAAAACACCGTTCGACGGTGTAAGCGCAAAAAGCGCAACCAACCGTAACCAAATACCGACCCCGGAACAATACGAGCCGGAACCGCGTTTAAACGCCTAACCTATTTCCAATAATAAGCTTTTACGCATTTACGACGAAATCCGACAAAAACGCGTTAAATTCGAAAAAAAACGGAAAGCTTTCGCCGACCAGGCGGAACGTAATCGACAGGAACGCGATCGTCTTATCGAAATTATTATAAGCTAACATTATCGATAATATATACGAAAATATTTAAAACCGTCTAAATATCCGGGGCAAATACTTTACGAACAGTTTTTAATATAAAAGAAAAAAAATTAAATTATATCTATTACGGAAACTAACGTTATCGAAAAACCCGGGCTAACAGATCCGGTATACGTACATTAGGCCATAAGCAAAATAAAAAAACCTTTTGTAATCGGAATAGCGAATATACCGCGATAATATGCAGAAAACGGCCGAAAAAGCCATTTTGGAAAACTTATAATCTTTCGTAAAAAAAGGTTATTCGGACCTTAAATACGTAAATCGGACGTTCCGTAATACCTTTGAAAGGCTAAGATAAGGCGATACGTGGTTAATAAATTTTTTTGTAACCCGGAAAACGTACTTACCAAAAATCGAAAGCGTTAGCATCGATCTAAAAAAAAAAAACCCTAAGTTAACGGACCACTTTTACTACCGTTTAAGGGAACTTCTAAAGACCAAAATGCTAAAGTAAAAGATTTCCTTAAAACGGCCGTTCGACGTCGTAACGAAGGCCGATCGCATATAAACGGCCTGGCGTTAAGGCCAAATATTACGGGCCAAGCAAAACAGAAATAAGCATACGTACTTAAACGCGTTTTAAGGTAACAATCCCGCAAAAAGGAAATATCTAAAGGTACCCGGGTCTGGCGAAAAAAAGGGCAAAACTTCCTAAGAAAAACCCCCGTACCGCTAAATAAACGCCGACCGTAACAAATCGGTTTGGTCCGGGAAATCGTTAACTTTTTCCAATAAAAATTACGTTCCGACTTATTAAAACTGCAGAAAGAAAAAGCATATTAACCGTTATTATAAGGCGGAATACAAAAATAACTTCCCGTTCCGACTTAAAAGCGAAAATAAAATAACGGAACGCCAGCAACCAGCCGCTATACAAAACCTTATTATCTTTAATAATTCGAACGAATCGGAAAAAGTAATACCGGAATAAAAACGTACGTTCAACTTATTTCGGCTAAACAACGCCGGACGATCGGCACCGGGCCGCCGCTAAAGGGTTAAATTACCATCCTTAAAAAAAGTAACAGCCGTATAACCACGGTATAAATAAATTTAAATACGGGGGTGAAAATAAATACGTATAACAAACATTTTACTAAAAAATATAAATTCCGTCCCGTCGCCGTAGAGATACCGACGTTAATCGGCGCAAACGAGGCTCTTATTAAATATTATAAAACCTTCGAAATTAAAATTAAAATAATAAATAAACGTTAAAATACCCGGTATTTTCGTTAAGTTAATTTTACGGTTAAACGTAACCCATTAACGCCTAACCTACTTTTATCTTAATTAAAAATAAGAATATTAAATATGCTATTAAATACGGTACGGTATAAATAAATTTATAAGGATTTAAAAAAAGGTCGATAACGAAAAAGTCGCTAATCTAACGCTCGGCGGGAAATCGGTTTATATCGTTAATTTCGTAAAATTCGGAAATAATGGCAACATTGCCGAATTCGGTAAAAAAAACGTACCTAAAATCATATAATTGCTTAAATATTTGAAAGATTTTCAAAATATATTCTCCGAAAAAAGGGAGAAAATACCCCCTTTACTCCCAAAAACTAAACATATAATCGATTTCGTACCAGGCAAGTTACCGCCTACAAGTCCGATTTACCCAATTTCGAAGCCCTAACGGCAAAAGCTCGAAAAGTACATTCGCAAACATTTAAGGAACGGAAAAATCAAAAAATTCGAAATCGGAAATTACCGCCCCCGTTTTATTCGTACCTAACTACGGTAATGCCTTTCGGGCTTATTAACGCCTTCGCCACCTTTTAAGCCTATATACATAAAGCTTTAATCGGTTTTATTAACCGGATTTATGTTATTTATCGGAATAATATTATAATTTTTTCGGATAATAAAAAAAGGATATACGAAACATTTCCGATTAATCCACAGAAGGCTAAAAAAGTACCAATTATTCGGCAAATTATTAAAATGGAAGTTTTTCCAAAACAAGATTTCGTTTCTAAAATTCGTCGTTAATACCGAAAGGATATAAATAAACCGCCGACGGGTCGCCGCGCTCCAGGAATAAGAATACCTTAAATCGGTATACGATATCCAAATTTTTTTAAATTTTATTAATTTTTATAAAAGGTTTAACGCTTATTATTCGAAAATTACAGCCCTTATTAGTAACTTACTAAAAAGAATATCCTAAAAAAAACTTTAAATAACTTAATAAAATAACAAAAATATTTAAAAGCTTAAAAGTTGCCTTTTAAAATATAATCATTTTTTAATAATAAAATCTTATTAAACCTACCCGTATAAAAACCGACATATCCGCCAACGCTATATCCGGTATCTTATCCCAGCTTTACGGATTAAATTAGTACCCGGTCGCCTTTTAATCGCAGAAACCATCGGATACGGAAACCAAATAAAAAACAAACTAACAAAAATTGCTTGCTATCGTAAAAAACCTAAGATATTAACGTTAATATCTAAAAGGGGCGGAACGAAAGTTCCTGGTCCTTACGGACCACTAAACGTTAAAAAAGGTAATTGTCGTACCGGCACGAAACCTTCGGAAAAGGTTCGCCCGGTAAATATACCGATTAATTCAATTTAATTTCGAAATATAACATTACCCAGAAAAAATTAATCCGGTTAATAAATTAAGTCGTCGGCCAAACTATATATCCACGCCGATCGACTATAACGACGTAATTTTTACGTTTACAAAAAAATTCCGACTAATCGGCGAGCTGCCTAAAAGATTTAAACACTTAATAACGACCATATTACGTATTGCCAAAAGGTATAATCGGATACGATAATTCGCCAAGACCGCGTAAAACGTTTTAACGGCCGAGTTTTTTAACGAATATAAGGTTAAAAAGGTTTAAGTAATTAAAATCCGCGTTAAAATAACGTAAAACCCTTATTATACGATCGTAAACTATTTTTTAAAAAATCGAAAAAAGGAGGCCGTATACCGGTACCCCTTATATAAAATACGTACGATAAAAAAAACCTAAATAACGACCGTTACCAAGGCCGCGCTAAAAAAGTTAAAACTTAACGTAACGAAAAAACGCCGTTTTAATTCCGAATTATCGATGGAATTAAAAAACGAAAGCGCTAAAGTTAGTACGCCGGAATAGTACGTTTTACGTTTAATAGCAAAAAAGCTAACCTTAAACGAAACGGCATTTATTTTAAAAGCTTTACGATAGTTTTACGATAAAAGTTGCAAACTATAAACTAAAAGTTTAAAGATTTAAAGATTTATAACGTTAACCTAAAAAAACGCCGGAATAAAAAAAAGCTATTATATAAACTTAAATAAGGTTTTATTTTATCGGAATAAGCTTATTATCCCGTTATAATACGCGTTACGTTAGTAATTAATTAATTAATATTATAATAATCCGTAAATAAGGTATATAAGAAATCGAAAAACTATTAAATTAATCAGTCGTAAGTTTTACTGGAAAAATATGGCAAACGATATCAAAAGGTATATCGAACGTTATCTTATATATTTAGGTAGGCGGAAACTTAAGCACAAGCCTTATAAAGCGTTATAATTATTACCCTTATGGGAATAACCGTTTTAAAAATTAAACATAGATTTTATTACAAGGTTATCCCTTAATTTAAAAAATAATAACCGTACGTATCATGCTATCTTAATAATTGTCGACCGATTTACGAAATTAACCTTATTTTTATTTACGGTTAAAATATTAATAACCGTAAAGCTAATTAACATCCTATATAAAAAGGTAAAATATCGTTTTAGCTTTCCGTCGGGAATTATTAGTAACCGAAATAAGTTATTTATTAATTAGGTTTAGGTTAAACTTTATAAAACGAAAAAGACCAAACGCCGATTATCTACCGTTTATCAGCCTTAAATTAACGGGCAAACGGAACGTATAAATTAAAGGTTAAAAAAATATTTCCGGAATTATTACGACGAAAATTAAGTTAACTAAATCCGGTTACTATATAAAACCGAATTCGCTTATAATAATTACCGAAATAAATTTACCGGATGTTCGCCGCTCGAAGCCTTATACGGTTATTACCTTTGTATAATAAAATGGATACCCAAAAGGTTTTAAGTTAAAGTTTAAGAAATACGCGAACGATTTAAGTATATAGCGCAAATTTGTCAAAAGATGCATAAATATTAGGAAAAAATAATAGTTAACCAAAAAAACTTTACGATTAAAAACATTTATTAATAACCTTTAAAAAGGGTTAAATTATAAGGTTATTTATAAAGAATTTTAAATTGAAGGGAAATTTTAAGTTAACGCCGACGTATATACGGGTAAAGATTGCTAAACGGGTAAGATTATAAGCTTATAAGATTTATTTACCCATAAAGTATTAAAAGTTCTATAATATATTCTCGGTATTTTCCTTAAAATAATAACATAATCGGAAAGGGGTTGCCGACTATATGCCATTTCCGAACCTAAAAAACGAATAACTAAAATAAGTTATAAAAAAGGTTATCCGGCATAAAAATAATTATAGCGAAAAAGAATTCCTTATTAAATAAGAAAGAAAATTAATTAAATATAATACCTGGAAATTAAGAAAGTATTTAATAAACGTTTAATAAGTATTTGTTAAATACAGAAAAAAAACTAAGGTATATTTATAAAAAGTAAAACGAATACGAAAAAAAACTTTAAGTATTTTGGTAATTACGATTTATCGTAAATCGGTTGAAAACCGTTTAGATATTTATAAAACGAATTAATTAAATTATATTTAAGATAAAACCGAACAGCGATAGCATATTAACGGAACGTTAAACGTAAGGATAAAACTAACCATAATAATTATTAATATTATGAAAACCTAAATATAAAAAATAATCCGTTAACCGGATAACGATAATACCGAACATTCTTAAGGGAATCGAACTTATTATCTTAAAATTAAAATTTTGCGCTTTATTAATAAGTTATAAGCGAATGTTCGACGACTAATCGTTAAAAAAGGTAAGGGGATTTAAATCGGTTTAAGCCGGCGGAATTTATAAAGCCGGCGAGGCCATAAGCAAAATTACGGAAAAATTAAAAGGTAAGCCTTATAGCGAACTACTGCCGACGGCCTCCGAAAACGAACCAAAAAAAAAGAACGGAACCGGATAAAGCCTACTAAATTCGATTACGGGGAAAAGCGGTGCGCTGTCGGCGACCTTTCGGCGTACCTTATATATTACAACAAATAAGGTTAACCGGGGCCATACCGCTATTATTAAGCGCCTACTGGACCAGCTTTATATGGTCTTTGGCCTCCGGGATAAGGCGGCCACGGCGGAACAGGGCAGCCCAGTTTTTCTCCATACCGACGCCGAACGGTCGGCGATAGGCGTTCTTTCTTAAGATTTTAAAAATAGCGCTAAAGGTAATATAAACGTTACCGTCCCGCTCGTACGGCGGTAAAGCGGCGACCATTCGGCGATACGCCTTTTCGATATTTATAAATATACCCTTATTTTTCCTTTAAAAACAAATACGTTAATAAGGAAAAGAAAAGTCGAAAAAAGGTTAATATTAAATAAGTAACTTATTAACTAGTATTCGAAACGGAAAAATTCGAAACGGCGCAAAAATTACGTTTCCGCGGTTACGATCGTTACGCATTCGACGTTTTTAGCCTTAAAAATTACGTAATTTTCCTTAGTATAAATTTTACGAAAAATAAGGTAAACGTTTTTAAGTAATACGATACGTTAACCGAGTTTTAATAATTTATCGAAAGGCGGTTCGGTTATGCCCAGAAGTTCGATCTCTATTTATACGGCCTTATGGCGGTAAAAGAAAATCGTTTAAATAACGTTTCGGAAACCGGCCGAAATTTGTTCGGTAAGTAATAAACGGCTAATAATAAAAATAAGGTAACGTACGCGGAAATATTTTTTCTTATTCTGAATATAATACGCGCAGTTTTTAATACCCGTTTGCGAAGGGTCGGCGACACAAATTATATCAAAATTAAGATAAAATAAGCCGACGTAATACTGGCAGGGCTCGCCGAGGGTCGTCGAGTCGTCGTCGACGTCTCGGATATGGTCGGTATAATCCAAGGCGGGAAGGAATTTATATTTATCAAAAAAGCTTTCACGGGAAAATATAATTACGGCGAACGATCGGAAACGTGTAAAAAAATGTTCGAAAATAATGAATTAAAAACGAAAAAACGAAGCCGACTGTTCGAAGAAAAAACAGCGAACGTAAATAAAGATTATAAAAATAAAATACTTACAAAAATAAAAATAAAAAAAAGGGATTCATAATATAAAAATTAATTAATAACTTAATCGGAAAACGTTCGGCAATCGGCTTTATATATACGGCGCCGGAATAACGAAAGGCATAAATTAACCAAACTTTATTAAGGCATATGCGCCTTATTACCGGAATTAAGTTAATTAAAATATCGGATATGCAGTTATCGGCAGCTATTAAAAACTAACAGCTAAAGGGAAGGGGAATAATATAAGGAAATAAAGAAATACGGCAGAATTTCGGCGACTAGTCGCCAACCCACATGCATACCAGACACGTACAAAACCCTATGTCTGAACAATACACATACAACCCAGATAGAAGTCTGCTAATATACCTACTTCTTGGAATGGTCTGCTACTGTTCAGCCACCACCTTACTCTCATTACTATATCCTTACAATGGCATAAGGTTTTTCGTATCGGTTTAGTTATTCTGGAAGTAGGCTCTTATTTTAGCCTTGGTATTCCTTAATTTATGCGTTTAGTTCTTACTGTTCGTATCGTTATGGCCGCTTTTTTTAAAAGCGGGAAAATAACTTGTCTTCTGATAGTTCCTTTTATTTGTCGTATTCCTTTAGCTATTAGGTTATTATAGGTCCTGTAATAAGGGCTTGCTATTTTTAAATAGCTGCTTAAGATAGTTTTTTTATCTCCTCCAATTTTTATTATATTTCCTTAAGGGGGTTATGGTTATCCCTGATTTTAATTATCTTAATTAATCTGTTGTTATTTCCTTGGCTGTTTTAAGGGGGTCCCTGGGGAACTGGTATCCAGGTATTCTGGCGTAGCCTTTGGGGCGTTTTGTATTGGAAGGCCTTGTGTCCCATTTTGTTGCAGTTGAAGCATTTAATGGTACGCGGGTCGCGTTGCTGGACTGCGCCTAATTCCATGGGTTCTGGTGCCGTTCCGTAGGATGTATTAGTTTTTCGTGAAGTTTTCGTATTAGGGGGGTACCTTGGCTTGTTGTTTTATCGGTGCTTGGAATATCGAATCCTTTAGGCGTACTGCTGATCGTCGATCTTAACTGCCATAGCGATATAATTTACTAACTTTTCGGGGCGTTTATCCTTAAATAGTTCCTTTTGTACCTTCTTTTTAGGCTATCAAAAAATGTGGCCATTAATACCTTTTGTTCTTAATTAATTTTCCAGGTTAATTAAATGAAGCAATTGCCGTATCTGGAAGTTAATCTTTTTTACTTTAGATTTTTAATTTTTCTTTTTAGTTTTAATTTTTTCGTTTAATATTCCGAATGCTTTCCTTAGCTTTTCCTTAAATCTTCCGTAATCGTTATAAATGTTCGTAATTTCCGCGGACTTTTGTTAAGGAGGTTTGGTAACTTACTTATAAAGGGTAGGCTTAAACCAAGTAGCTGCGTTTCCGGTTAACTGTTTTATAACGAACTGGATTCGAAAGGTAAACATTGCGAGTTTAATGGGGAAATATTTAAAATAAGTACGGCATTCCGTAAGGAACTGTTGTAGCTTGGTGGTAATTCTGTCGAAAGGGGTAAGCTTGGTAGGTTTTAAATTCTTTCCGGGTTTTTTGCCATAGGCCGTTTAAGTAGGCTGTACGGGTTAGGCTGGCTGATCCTGTTAATCGGGCTGCTTTATGCTTGCTTATTTTGCTAGTTCGACTTTTTAAGCTTTCAGCTGTTCGCGAGTCTTTTCGAATATATTAATAAGTTCGATTTTGTTATTAGTAAGCTACGTAACCGCGTTAGTTAACCAATCAAATTATCGTAAAGCTTTTTCCTAGGAAAGATTCGGTCGAACTTTTTTATTATCGGAATTTATAAGGTTATTTTCGAGTACCCGAAAGGTTTTTTTAAAACCGGGTTACTTGCTGGAAGATATAATGTTAATAATATTACTTAAAGTCTAACAATATTATTAAATAATAGCTTATAACGTATAACGGTTAAAAGGTTTAATTAATTATTAAATTTAATCGTACGGTTTATATTGGTAATAATGTCGTAAGAAATTAAGTAATAATACGTTTAATAATTACGTTTGGTAATAATAAATGTTACGGCCAGTACCTGATATAGCATGATACCTAGTTCATTGGCGCCATGGACGAAGATTCTAAGCTGAAGAAAAGAAAGAAAGAAAGACAGAACCGCAAAGTGTGTGAAGATCTACAAATACCCTTATTCCATGTATGGCAGGTGGGTAGTTCATGTGGCAGCTGTTAACCCCATGTGACGGTTGCCAGCCTTATGTCTTGATCCTGATAGTTACCGTTACATTACCCCTTCCTAAAAACTTGTATATAATCCAAAAAAATGTACAAGTTTTTATTAATTATAAGTATCGTTTTTTCCTTATCGGTCAGGTTTCTACCTTCTCGACCTTATTATCGTCGGGATGGTTTTCGTTAATTTCGTCGGTAGCCGCCGTACGTATTTATTTTTGTAAACGAACCGGTAATCCGGATATTTTCGGGATGTTCCGTATAAAACCGTTCCATTACGATCGGAACGTTTTTAAAATTAACTACCGAATACCATATTTCGTCAAAATTATAACCTTTTTATTTAGGCTAATATTATAACTTTTTATAACGCCCATTAAGTTTCGCTTATTCGATTTATTTTACTTCGAACTTTAATTTATTATTAATATTTTTAAATGGCGGTAATATTTAAATTTATTAAAATAACAGATTATCATCGACTTTGCATAATCGGTCGGCGTGGAACAAGTTAATCATTTTATAGCTCGGCGGCAGGTCAAAAACGAAATTATGTCCGCGTTTTTCCAAAATTTTAAAAGGTTCCACTTATTACGAATTTAAACGGATAATCGGTATTTACGTTACAAAACCCTTTTTACGGAAAAAAACTTTATCGTTAATTTTAAAATCGGTTAAACGGCGTTTTTTTATTAACTTACGTTTTTTAACGCCTTTACGTTTTTAATACGGCTTTTTTTACGAACGTTTAAACGTTTTAAATCCGTTTAACGATTATTAACGCCCGTTAAACTAATTCGGGTTTTACCTTTATTATATCCAAATTTAACGAAAATAAGTTCCGGATATCTTTACTTAATATAACCTTTAACGGAACTATATCGATCGACGAATGTTATAATAAATTATATACGAAATTTAATACCAGTATATATATATTTTAATTATTTTAGTATTTATCGATATAAAAACGTAAACGTTAATTTAATTTCTAATTTATAAATTTAATAACTTTTTAAATTTACGGGTATAAAACGTTTTCGTAATGATATCTTATACCGGTAAATTCGTTTAATTTCGATAAAAATTAAAAAACGAATTATTTTATATTATTATTAATCCAAATAATAAATATTTTAAAAAAACGATAAAAATATCGATAATATCGGTTAATTAAGATTTTAATAATATTAATTTTCTTACTTAATAAAGTTATTATAATCCTCCTAAACTTATCGATAAACGTTTATATATAATTATAACCGTAACCGTTTTTCGGTATATCTTTTCCGTCGACGACGACGTAATTTTAAATATTATTCGAAATAGGAAAAAAAATAAAAAAACCTTAGGGTTTTATTTCGAAACGTTTTATTTTAACGGTAATCATAACAATTCCGGATATATTATCGGATATTTTACTTAAACCGGGGTTAAGTATATTTCCGTATTAATATTTTAATTATTTTATTTTAGTTCAAATACGTAAATATTTTGGATACGTAAATTTCGCGGATAAATACGGTACGGAAGAAAATACGGCCGTCGGTTATCTTTTCGGATTTTATTATTTTATCATCTTTTTTGCTTAAGATTTATACCTTATTTTCGTAACGGATAAAATTAACCAAATTGGCATTTTACAGGATATTTTCGATTTATACTTTAATTAATATTTTGTTAATAATAGCGATAAAAGAATTTAATCGTTCTGCAAAATTAAGGTTTAAATTCTTTCCTTTTTTTTCGGGCTTTAACGGTAAATAGATCGATTATTTTTCATAATAAAATATCCGCAGCAATATTTTCTTTATTAATTCGATATTAAAAGGTAATATTGAAATTAAAAAGGAAATCTGTTTATCGGATTTAACGTATAAAAAGGACGCGTTTATTTTCGAAATATAATAAGGTTTGATAATCGGTTATAACGAAAAGTTTTTGTTTTTAAAGTTTAAGGTAATAATGCTTAAAGGTTTAAACCATAACAAATGACTTTCGGTCCTAAATAAAATACGCTTTCTTTATTAGGGTTATAATTTTCGAAAAATATCTTACGGATTTTTATTCGTTATTTCCTTATTATTACCAAATAATACCTTTAATCGCATTACGGAATACGTCCGTTTCCACTTTAATCGGTCGATTAGGTCGAAAGAAAACAAAAACTAAGGCTTCGTAAGCGAACCGTTTTATCTTTTCGAAAATCTATTTCTGTTTTAATTTTATTACGAAAGGAACGTTTTTTTTAATAAACGGTTTAATAATTCGGCTATACCGTTTTCGTAATAACAGAACATTCGTACGTAATTATAAAATCTTGTAAATAAACGGATTCCGGTATAGCTGTTAAGATTTTCGAACTTTCATTTTTAGATTACTTTAATTTTAACTGGGTCGATAAAAATATTTACGCTTATTTCCATAATAATATTATGGTAATCGACCTTTTTAACGTTAAACCGGGACTTTTTAATATTTTCTTAAAAGTTGGCCTTATATAATTAATAAATAACTTTTTTATAATATTTTTAATATTCTTTTTTAAAGCCGGAATAAATTAATACGTTATCGGCATAAGCATTCCCGTATTTATTAAGTAATTTATATAATTAGGTATTAATAAATGATTACTTTTAAGCAGGGTTTATTTTAAGTCTAAATAAAAATACTTTTTATTAAAACGTTTTTTAAGGGATTTTAAATGCCATAAGGTATTCCGATTTAACGGCAATACGAAGTTTATAAAAAGCCTAAATAATGTTAGTTTTGGCAAAACGTTTAACGTTTTAACAGTTAAACATAGTACCGTTAAATAAAGGGGCCGGAATAAGGCGATTTTTTAAATACTGGTTTTTTTAACGGTAATCGATATAAAATTAACGTTCTGACGAATATGGCTTTAGGGTAAACAATATTAAAGCGGCGTTTCTTCGTATATATGGCTCGATAAAATCCATCTTTAATAATTTGTTTATTACTTCTTTTTCCAGCGGAAGGTATTAAACGGGCGTTTAATAAGTTAAAGGCTTAAAAGTAAATATCGGCCGGTCGAATTCCAGAATTACGTCGTAACCGGATAGGAAATCCGGGAAAATATTGTCTTCTTTTTTCGGAAAAAAACCTTTTTAAATAAGCGAAAGGTTTTAAGAAAAGTTCCCGGATTCGTTTTACGTATTTTGGATCTTTATTTTTAGAAAAGGGGATTCTTTGGCCGTTGTACGTTTTTTATTCTTGTAAAACGGTTATCGTTACGACGTTCGATTAGTTATTTTTTAAAAAAACAGCTTTTTAAGGTAACGGAAATATGTTTTATCGTTTTATACAGGGGTCAGTTTTTAACTTATTCGTTAATAAGGCGATAATCATTTTATTTTTAATAATTTTTATAATAAAAATAATTAGCTTGGTATTATATACGTCCGGCGGATCTTTTTTATCTAATATATCCGACGGGGTAACAAATACGGGGGTTAAAATGGAATTATTATCAGGTTTTTTTTTATAAACGTCGGAAAATTTGGTGTGTTTTTTTTTTGGCCTTTTCCATAGTACGATCGCGGCGGTTAACGTCTTTTTAAACCTTAGGGTCGACATACCCGTCCAGCAAATATCGGGCTGGAAGTTTAATCGCTGGTAAGAACTTGGCCAAAGTTAAAAGGTTATCGGGTTAGATAATATTTTTGTTTTTATAATCTAATAATAAACCCTACTTTTTTATTTAATTAAAACCGATAAAAATGTTATATTTTATATCTATAACCTGGAAAACTTGGTCGGGGAAACGTTATCCGTTAATTTCGACTGTTATAATTATTTAGGCTTTTATTTAACCGGCGGGTTACTTTCGGTAATCTTATAATTAAATTAATTTTTTTAACTAGATAATATAAACTTATAATCGTTTTTCTGTTTATTTAACGATAAAAAGGTTAATAAGAAATTAGGTTTATGCTTTAATATTATAAAAAGCGGTAATACGGAATTTAATTTTATTTATTTAAATTTACGTAATATTAATAAAAGCTTTATATTTTTGGGGGTAATTTATTTCCGTTACTATTAATATAGGGAGGACCATCGAAAAGTCTTCCAACGGTCTTACTTTTTTCCCGATTCGTCGGAGCTAAACGAGTTCTTTATTACTTTTACCGTAACGACCTTTTTTTTGTTAGGGTAACCGCTAGCCTTATATCCCGTTTTGCCATAATTAAAATATGTATTAAACTTTTCATAAACTTTCTTTTTAATTTCCGATAGGGGCCTACCGGTATAGCCCGAAGTCTTCGGTTTGCCGGGATTACTATCCAAGTAAGACTTTTTGTTCTTGTTTTTCGGTTTATTATTATCGGGATTGTATAATTAAGGCTTGCGTTTTTGCTGGCGTTTTTTATAAACGAGCTAATTGTTATAAGCGGCTATAACGATGCGGTTATAAAACTTTTCGTAAATAACGTTAAAGTTGCGGTTATCCTTAAAAAGGCGTAAGTTAAAGTTTAAGGAAATATATTTCCATAAAATCTGTTTTTATTTGTTCTTAACGATTTTGGCTTTTTAAATAAAAGCATTAAACTTAAAAATAAAATTATGGATATCTTGATTTTTGCCGGGCTTAAAGGCGAAAATACGGAAGGTTTTTTGGGTAACGGAAACTTAATTCGCGTCGTAGTACGATAATTTTAACATTTAAATTATTTCGGTTACGCAAAAAAAAGGTTATATAATCGATCGGTATAGAATTTTAACTGTTTATTCGGCCTTTTTTTTAAAAGAATTTATTAAGTAAACTATATAAGTCTTTTCGTTCCGAAAGGTTGGTTTATTTACTTCGAACTTATTTGTAATTTTACGGATTTAAATATTAAATTTCGTTTTATTATTGTTAAATTTAACGGGGTTATTAATACGAACTTTTTTTTTCGGTCGTAATTAAAATTTACGCCTTTATTTTTTACAAACTTCCGGAAAACGGGTTATGTTATTATATTAATAAAGCAAAACGTATTAATATTACCGAAAGCGTTATTAATTATATTTTCCCGATAAAGGCGGTTAACGTTGTCGGAAAAAGTAGAAATATATTAACTTTATCCGGTTTCCAGGCAAACGATTTTGTCGCCGAACTTTCAAAGTTTTCTTTAAATGTTTTGGTTATCGTTAGCCATTTCGTCGATTAGCTATCCGTTGTAATCAGATTTTAAGTAATTATAGTTTTAATTTTGGTTTTGTATATCCTTTATTTTTAAGGATTCGGTTTTGTTTTTCGGTACGTTGTTTTTTGCCCTTTTTTTAAGGTATACGTCGTTTTCTATATTTTGGTCTAGGTTTTAAAGAAGTATTTCGTTTTTTACATCTTCGATTTTATTATTAATTAATTTAAGTCGTTTTAAACGTCGATTAACTAACGAGTAGTTTTTTTTAATAGATATTTAATTTAATGTTGATTAATTTAGGTTTAGGTTTAATACCCGTTATTTTTCGTCGTTACGTTTCGACGTAAAAGAATATAATACTTTATTTATTAATCGTTAGGCCAGCAAGAAAGGGAATAAGCTTAAAATAATATTACGGCCAATACCTGATATAGTATGATAATTAATTTATTAACGTTATGGACGAAGATTTTAAGCTAAAAAAAAGAAAAAAAGAAAGACAAAACGGCAAAGTGTATAAAGATTTACAAATACCCTTACTCCATGTATGGCAGGTAGCTAGTTCATGTGGCAGCTGTCAGCCCCATGTGACGGTTGCCAGCCTCACGTCTTGATCCTGATAGCTACCGTCACAATAAATTATTAAAGATAATTTAAGTAATTAAGTTATATTATAAGCTGGTAATTTATTTAAGTTACGGTAATAATAAATGTATATATCCTTATCTTGGCTTAAGGTGTTTAAGCGGCTTAAACCTTTTTGCTAATTAAGTTCCTTTAAGCCCCCTTACGCCCCTTCGTGGCTTAACTGGTTTAAGAGCTTTAGGCCAATAGGGGTCTTTGAGCTTTTTGAGCTGGTTACGTGATGTCTGAACTTAGGTCGGGATTGAAGTTCTGGAGGTCCGACTGTGTGTGTTGCAGCCAAGACCGTTAGGTCATAACACCTCTGGCCAGCTCGGGGAAATATTTCGAAATTTTCGTTTATAACTTCATTAATTCGAATTAGCCTTAAAAAGGAACGCGTACGACTAGGTAGGTTAAAAGCGATTCGGTTAAATTAAATAAGCTTTCGTAGTACGGAACAAAAAGTAGATGTCGAATTAATTAAAAAGGTTATTAATAATAAGTTTGCAGATTAAAAATAATTACGACAGCTTCATTTTTGTTATTATGGCTATTATTTTATTATTAAAGGTTCCCTGCCGTCATAAAAAGCGCATACAAAAAAGGGGTATGATTTAGAAGCTTAGTGAGGCCCTGACACTCTGATTCGAAATGACAGTATGACTCGACAAAGAGTTCGTAGCTTAGTTAAGCTAACAATTACCCTAGTTATATAGGACTTTTATTCAGCTTAATTCAATTCCTCGGTAATGCTTTATGGAAACGTTCTAATTTAATTATGTTTTATTATTGTTAAATGATCTCGCCTTCAAAATTGAGGGGAAAGATATCCTGTTTGAACAAAGTTGGTAAATAGCTCGGCAACAGCACCACATGCTTCCTCGACTGGGTAGTGACTAGCACCCTCAATCTGAGCGGCCTTAGTTTCCCCCCACGAGGTCTTGATCGTGTTTGCCAAAATGTCCCAGTAATCTCTCAGTAATGGATCATTCTTCCCGAAGAGAACTGCCACTTCCGTTTTGGCCGAGCCACGTGACCAAAATTCTCTAATGCCCTTGTCTCTGTGCAGCAATCTGATCTGCTCATGAAGGCTTGAGAAGCTCTCCGCTGGGCAGAGACCATCAACAGCAATACCTAATGGAGATCCGAAGAGCTTGTAAACAAGGGAAGGCATTCCCGGCACCATCAGGGCAAAACGGGTAATGGCCAATTTCTCTTTTGCGCTGGAGTACGGTGCGGCGAAACCTCTAGATTCGGCCAAAGTTGTTCCTGGCGCCATATATTGTATAATAAGTTCTTCAGGTATCAGACCATCAAGTGATCCCTGAGTCGACAGCCACAAGACATATAGGAGTGCGCAATTCAAAGATATGTCTGACAACTGCGGGGGGAAGAAGCTGTTTAAAAGCGTTAGAGACCGGCAAGCCCCTGGATCGAGCGACGGCAAGGTGCAAAGAGCGATACATCTGCGGCTTCAGTGTTAGAGTTGTCGATCCCGCTGAGAAGATCCAACCTACCCTCCCCAATCATGACCAAGGATATGCGCTTCTCGCAGCCCAAACTCCTGGAACAGGCGAACCAAAGCCCGCATTTGCAAGTCGAAGCTGATGTGCTCCCGTACAAGCGGTTTGTCGCTCATTCCGAACCCAACCCAGTCGAGCGCAAATACCTCGAAGCCCTGTTCCACCAGTATAGGGAGGAGCTTTTTAATGTGACCACGCTCAGTAACTTGGCAATAACTAAATCGCAATGGGCAGGACTTACGTTCCGGTACATGAAGCTCCAGCTTGGATTTCCATGCAATAGAACCACCTTAGATCCCATGGTGCTACCTTCCCGGACGACAGATGCCATTAGACCAGGACACACATCGAAGTTTTGCCTCTTTACTTTCCAAAAGCGATCGACTTCATCGCGCGTCTCCTTGGAGTCTCTCGCCCTGAAGACTTTCTCTCTGGTAAACTCAAAAGTCCCTTGGAATTGTCTAGATGCTATGTCTTCCCGAACTCGTCTGTTTTGTCGGCCTTTCTGGAGGAGTATTTTACGCCCGCGACTGCTGATTAGTAGGTATAGGTTTGGTATGGCCGGAAGAAGAACAGAACGAATAAATGCGAGTCCGATATAGGCAGGCAAAAGCACAAGCGCGAGGCATGCCCTGACGACAGTGAAATCGGCAACAATGTATATGAGGAAGAACACCCATTGGAACGGCGTGTCAAGTATGGAGCGACGAGAAGAGCGGATCTCGTGCCGGAGACTAGGTGGCCTCGGTGGCGGGAATGCTTTTGGAGCGATCCCCGTGGATATACGTTCTTGACTTGTTGCTGGCATGCTGGTCATTTGAGACAATAATACAAATTGTAACAAGAGAGGGCCAAGGTGCAAGTCCATCCATTGAAATGAGGATACAGGTAAGAAGACTTTCAATTTAACGAGCCCTCCCTCTGCCCGATTTGATGTTACTCGGGTTCACGGAAGACCTATTGTAAAAGCATGCTGTCGTGAGAACGTCACACTGCTCATATTGTCCACTATTTTTGCATCATGCCCCCCTGGATCATCATACCGATCCCAGATGTCATTCTGATCGTTATATCGATCGCGGATGTCATTATGACTCTACCAATGAGTTGTTCGTAGTTAAAATCCCATATGTCCTCTGGTGCTAACTAGACTCAGCAGTACGCGGCGAGTGCCAAATTGATGGGTGCGCAGAAAATTGGGACTTAGTGCCCAATCATATTACTCCATATTGGTATTCGTCAGCCTCCACGTAAATTTGCCTGTGATATTTGTACCAACTCATGTCATTGTTACAAATACCCACTCCACACGCATTGCAACGAGAATGCACGATAAGGCGGACCCCCCACCAACGGGCCACCCCGTTAACGGGCCGCCATTTCCCATACAAAATCAACGAAACTGTATGTTTATAATTAAATAACAAAAATAGACATTTAAACACCACCGCCAGAATAATGATTGAGACTGTAAATTAAGGCAATATATAGAGTATCATTCGAAAACATAAATGTTTTTATAAAGAAAATAAAAGTCGAAGTTGCAAAAATAATACGTTAACATTTTCCCATATATATTGTATGAGAAATTGTTAAGATTAGACGTTCAGGTATGCTTTTACATAACTGTATACCAAAAATGATAAAAGTTTAAAATAGGCTCTATAAATAACTTAGTTTATCCTCTTACTAATATATAATATTTTGGCTTTATATTATGAAGATTTATTATATTGTTTACATTTAAGAGAGTAGTATCCATTTTCCTATAAAACTATCGCTCCACCTTTCCGTTATATATTATAAACTTTTATATAGTAAAGATATTTAACAACCGTTACCTGGCTATTTACCTGTTATGATATTAACGTTACAGCCTAGCTAAGCAGCTATAACGCTATATAACAATAAGCGTGCTACGCCTTTTAAATAATTCCCTTTTATTTCATGTAATAATAAAATACTTTACCTCATTTTTGAAAAATGATTAACCCTATAATAATTTATTAGTTATACGCCTTAACCTAAACGTCGTAAAACTTTAATTCAGTTATTAATACGTTGTAATTTCGTGATAACATTACCTAATATTTTAACATTAAAAGGTATGAAAAATAGCGACATTTTAGCTCGTGAATAAATGTAAAATAATGGCATAACGCCGCCGCCAGAACTTACGAATTCCTAAAAGCTTTTTACGAATTATTGTTTCTAGCTACCGTTATGGTTTACTTTATATACTATTTTACACATTTTGATAGACATTTTAAAATTAATCAATAATGTGAAAAAGTTTTCGAAAATACTTTTGTAATTTTCTAAAATACGTATAAATATTTACGTCAAAAATAAAATAAAGTACGAAAACGCTTAATAACTGCAAAGTATTTTATTCAATAAATAAAAAGATTTATGTACGCAAAATATTAATTCCGAAAACGATTAAATATTATAAAATAATTATTATAGCAGGAAAACTAAATCGCTTTAAAAAACGCGCAATTACGTAAATGTTTAACAATTACGAAACGAGCATCCTAAAAAGCTTATTTTTTTAAGTTAAGCTAATAACGCTTATTAACGCCCTTATAACACCATCGAAGATTAATGCCGACAGGTTTAAATAATGCTGTTATAATATCCAAAGCCCATAACGGAACTCGGAACTTTTTACAACATAACCTTTAATAAATTCGTAATAACTCAGCCCGGATTATATCATACAGAAACGTTAACTTTTCTAATATACTAAAGAGTTAGCGACTACGTAACTTAAAACCTTTCATATACAAAAAGGGATGTTAAGGATTCGATATCACGTTAAAAGCAATATATTAACTAAGCTTACTAAAAGACTAAAAATTATAATATATATGTTCATTAAAGTTTTTAAGCCGATTTTATTCAGGTATACGAAAATGAATTAATAGAATAACAGTATAATGTTTAAACTTCGAATCATAATCGTATAACTAATAGAACGGTGATAATATATTTATATTTTTAAATTAAATTTACATTACAATCAACGTATTAGCGGAAGTTTGTAAAACCTTTTAAAGTTTAAAATAGAATTTCATATCGTTTGCCGCCTCTATTAACGACTTTATATGCCTAATCGACTAAAGTTAGTAATTATTAACGTTACGTATTATTTTATTAAAATAGAAATTAACGAATCTTTTTAAAAAGTATTTATTTCATAAATACACATGTTAATCCCGAAAACAATACGGCGTAAATTTATTTATTTAAAACCCATTTAAATAATACCACGAACCGAACTTTCCTTAAAGGTATAACAAGTTCTTTTTAATAATAACATCTCGATATGAGGAGTCGCTAATAACGATCCCGCACTGGAACTTATATTACTAAAAACCGAAACTATTAAAAATAACGGCTCTAGTAAACTTTTAACCAAAGAGAACAGGTAACGCCGGTATAAATTAAACCTTTATATGTATATTATAGAAAAATACTTTTCTATTTACCTCAATTACGGACTGCGTGTATTTAATCAAGGAAAACCGTAATTCTTGTAATACGTTATACTTAATGGTTTTTACTAAATTATTTAAATAATAATAATTTCGACGTACATATACATGCAATAAATTTAAATATATCTTTCTTTTTTTCATTTTAATTATAACTTTCCAGCAACGTTACGCTACGAGTACGACTTATAGTCAGCTATGGAGATTCACGTATAAACTTTATTAATATTAACTTTACGCATTAAAATAACTTTCTCTTTTATCTTATACCTCCACTTTATTAATTCGGGCTAACGGAGGACACTGTATTCGGCTCCGTTATTTTTAAGTATACGTTATGATTACGAATAAAATTTATGCCGGAAAAGATTACATGATATCAATGATTTTTAAACGGTTTCGCAATTATTTTCTGAATACTTTAACTTTATAAGCATGATTCGTTGATCGATTAAATTATAAATATTTTACGTATTAACCCCAAAATAATATTAAAATTCTAATATTATTAATGTTAATATATATACTCTTTGCTTTTATTCCTATATCTTCTGTTTTTTAAAATGACGATATATTAATTAAGGTATGTCTTTTTCGCGCTACTGAGCTTTTAAGGTTCTGCCGTATTAAAAACGTTATAATAGACTGTATATTCTTAACAAAATTAATTACTCTTATAAATACCTAAAACAAAATCAATGTTTCTCGTTATAACCGTTTCTCGTTAATAAAATAACGTTATTAACATTTGATACAGTTTTTGATAACATTTCTATTCAAAACAACAACTTTAATCCGAATATTACACCTTTTAAATTCCCGGCCTTTTATAATTAGATCGCTAAAACGTCTTAGTTATGCCGCATTAGTAAAAAGGATATTTAAAAATATTTAAATAATGAGTTGCTTATTGAATTAGGACTGTGTGATTTGGTCCTGATCAGTACATAATTAAAGAGAGTATTACCATTAAGCCTACGGTTTAAAAGATAATAAAGGTAACGTAAATTGTATTATCTGGTATTGAATTTCTATATAAAACGAGAATAAATGGCTAGTCTCTTTAGGGTTGCGCCTAACGAAAAATGAACTTTTAAAAATATATAACTGATAATAAAGCATTAATCGGTAAAGCCATGGACCTGGCTTTGCACCCTGCTCCATTTCAACCTTCCTTTTTCGAAATAAAATCGTTCACGATTTATCTAAAAAAATAAATGCCCACGTAATTAACTTCCAACGTTATAAATAAGAAATAGATATAAAACATACGAATTAATTTACTTAACGTTTACGCGGCTTATTCTCCGTTATTTTAACTTAAAGTTTCGTTTTTAACGTGTCGCCAGCTTATCCCGTTATTCAACCCTTTCTTTATTGTTTTAAAGATTATCTTACTTTACCTCCTTCGGGATCGAATCTTTATGCGTAAACTAATTAAGCCAGTTTTACGGAAAATATAATTTTAGTCCCTTTCTTATAATTTAATATATATTCCCTAATTATTTATACGGTATATCATGTCGACTTTTTATTATTACTTCAACTTTTTAATAATCAAAAGGTAGTGGTAATTTATACTTCGGCCTACATATTAACTTTATATGAACCGGATAAAGTTAAGTAATTTACGAAAAAAAAAGACTGTAAAAGCTTATCGTAATTGATTAGTAAGTATATAAAGTTAAAGAATAAAAAGCTCGATGATTAATAATTTAGTTAACGAATTATTAGTTCTTTTAGTTACTTACTTTATCCGTCGTAATCGTTTACCTTTCATAAAACGAGATAACTAGTCAGATTTTAAATTATCGGCCTTTTCTAAATAGTCGACTTGCTTTTTTAATAATAAATATAAGAATCTTCTAGGTTATAATCCCATATATCTTTTAATCTTATCATTTTTTAATTTTAATTTTAGGTACCTATTGAATATATTTATTATCTTAAACTTAATAGTAATCTCGCTTTACTTAACGGGTTTATCCAGGGTATTATCATTCCCTTTCAAAGGATTATAAGTAATAATATAAAATATATAAATTATCTTTACACCGTAAATATAATATTTAAATTACGCAGATATTTTTACGAGCATTATTTAGAATAAGGAATTAGTAAGCTTTAATTTTATCCAGGCCTCTTAGTATGATTATAATAATAATCAAATACGGTTAACAGTAAGATAAGTATTAAATATTAACACGCGACGCTTTAATCAGATATATAACATTTTAACTAAATAACCTTTAAAGCTCTTACCAACTTAAAGTTTAATATAAGCAAGAAGCTAAATATATTTTAAGTTCTTAATTTTAATTAATTCATTCCCTTCGCTGAAAATACAGCAGGCTTAACTGTTAAAAATTATTTTACGCGCTTTACTAATAATGGCTAAAGTACTTTAGGATATATCTAAAGCGATTAATTATATAATGGTAGTGATATATTAAAAACGTAAATAAATTCCATTTATCAGAACTATTAATATTTGCCATTAAAAAGCTATTACGGAATTATACCATTTTTTTTACTACTCCAATAAATGGGTAGGGTGATATCTTTCCATAAACGTTCGCTGTTTTGATCAAAAGAGTGGATAGGAATAACTCGATTAAAACGGATTCTCGGGGTGATTTATTAAATAAAATAAGAAATAAAATTATTATTATACATCTTACGATATATTTATACTATATCATCCTTTCCTTATATTATTATATTAACGATTTAGGAAAGCTTTCTCGAACTCGACGTATTCAACGTTTTAAAATAACCATCCACATTTAGGTTAGTATTCCCTTTAGGCGATAATATAATAAATATAAATCAATTAATTAAGATATTAAGGCACAAATATAATAATAATTTATAACTTTAGGACTTGAATAATAATTAAGGATAATAGGTAATATATGAATATATTTGTGTATATCTAAATATATAAATATATAAATATTAAGATACTCAGATTAACGTTATATAAATGCAGGATATCATTAGCAATTAATAATAACTTTTTTATAGAATTAATCCAATATGCCGGTGTTAATATACTAATTCTTTAATTAAAAAATGTACGTTAAGGAAATGCCAAAAAACTGCGTTTAATATTATATGGGAAAATGTTGTTGCCGTTACATGTCTCTATTAATTGTTTGCATTTATACCTTTTTCCCTTCTTATTACCATCCCAATTTCTCCCTTTCGACCATATCTTTTAAATAACGGATAACTTTAATATATATTTATCTGTTCCCAAAATACTTAAATCATATTATTATCATAAATTTCTGTTAGTCGTCAAATCTTTTCAGTAATGTAAATGCTCGTAAAAATGCAAATCTTAATAAATTAATTACTATAATAAAGGAATCGTCAATTAAAAAGCTACTCGGTTTAGGTAATAAATAATTTGGTAATATGTAACCTGCTCTTCTGCGTATTAATCGGAACCTTTGTAATTTCGATAAGATTTCCGTTATTCGTTATGTGAATTTAAAAACGTCGGATTTATTATTAATTTTTAAACTTTTCATTAAACGTATCGATAAAGCTTTAATTATTAGTTAAATTACTACACCAGTATATAATTTTTAGTAATATTCGCAAATCTTAAAACCCTACCTATCGTCGAATACTTATCCATAACCTGGTTTTTACCTTTTAATATAGCTACCGTATTGCTATGGCCTTTCAAAATTATTTACGTTTTAAAAGTTTTATTATAAATAATCTATTATTAAGAATACCGTACCTATTATTATTAAATATTATATTACTAATTATGTTATTAATTCTAAGGCGTGATTTATTTATAAGCACTATTAATGAACGATCAATTAAATATAGGTTAATATCGATAGTTCTTTATATACCTGTTAATTCTCGATCTTGCATTATAATATTATTTTTAACTTTATTAATTTTAACAGGAGGTCGAATTATGTATTGATTACCCGGCATAGTCCTTAATTTAAATTTAGTTTAATTTCTTAAAATTAAATTTAATAATAAAAAGGTAATAACTAAATTCTAGAATAATTAAAACCGTATCGAACCTATAATAATATAACACTTCGAAGTCCGTATTATCCTTATTTTATACTTATCTTAAAAAGAGTATATTAATTAAATATAAATATAAGAAATTATATTAATTAATATTATCAGTAATCATATTAAATGTCAGTATTATAAACAGCGAATTATCAGGGCAAACCTTGAAGTTTTAACAAATATTGCATTCAATATCATTATTAAACCTAGCTAAGCTGAAAAAAAAGCCTCCATCAGATTTTATATACGTCGAAACTATTCGGGGTAAATTTATAAACTTATTTATAAACATATTATCCACGGATCTTCGGTATATTATTAACCTATTTATTTACATATACAAAATACCCAACATAATACTATATAAATATGCAAATAACGATAAAGAAATGTTAAATAACTTAATTAATATAATATATTACCATTCTTTAAATAGTAATCACTAGTTGAATTTTATAAAAAGCTTTATAATAATTATATCGGATTTATTAAAGACCATAAATATACATTCAGGAATAATAGGTTCGATTACTTAAATGCTAAATATTTACGATTTTATATGATTAAAAAGGATAACCGTTTAAAGGTTTACTTAATAATTAAGGTCTTTAATAAACGTCTCCTTCGTTGAATAATCAGAAAACATATTGATAATCTTCGGTACTTAAAATAAAACCGGGTTTTTAAACCTGGAAATATTAATTCATCATAAAAAGACTTAAGTATTATATAAAATAATTGTGAATAAAATAGTGAAAAACCAAAGACAATCTCTTTATTTTTAATTTCTCTTGATTAATTACAATTATCTTTATTTATTTAATTAACCTACATTAAATAGTTTATTATCGTCTATAATTACGTAACCCATTATATAAGCATTAAATATTTCTCCGTTAATATTAATTCCTATAAATTGTAAGATCTTAAATTATTAATCTTTAAGTAACTGACCTTCGCAACCCTGAAAATATTTAACATATTATCATTTAATTAATTTAAAAATAACTTCGTCTAATCGTCCTCCTCAAAGTCGATCGGCTCCTAATATCCTTTTTCATTTTTTTAAAATTATTTTAATATATTAACAAAGAAAATCCCTTACAACTTCGGTTTATTAATCTCCTTTCCATAATAAATACCGTAACCATTAATCTTATTAATCAAATATGGTTTAATTCAGTAATATTTAAATTTTATATTTCTAAAGATATTAATATATTTTAGTATGTCGTATAAAAGTACCAAAACATTTATTTATAAAAGTTTATCTCTTATCTTTTTTCTATGTCTCTCGTTTGCAAATCTAGCAACCTTATATCTTTAATCCCTAATAACTTTAATAACCCTAGCTATACTTTCGGCCATTCCCTTTAATAGTTAGATTCTTTATATAAATCAAGTCTTCCTTTAAAATATCAGGATCCCAATTTATAATACACCGAATCGGTAACATTATCTCGGTCTATACAATTACTTTTTACCTGTATAATAATTTATAAAAATCAAGACGATAACTTTTAACGATTTTGTTACCGGCGAAAATTACTTCCGGCAAAAGTGTAACCCATTTATTACTAATACCATTTATCCCTTTGATTAAACTCTGAACGACCTGAATATATCCTGTTTTGAATAAACCTTGTTATTAGGTAATATACATAATTCTAATCTTCCTTTAAATTCCAAAAATATTTTAAGGTTTAATAACTTCGCCCTTATTCTTAAAGCCTCCATCTATCTCAATTTTAATCCGCCTACTATATTAATAAAAAAGTATATTTATTAAAAAAGTTTTTAAGAGCAACCGATATAATTAAACGCAAAATCTTAACTTTCAGAGAACCGAATAATTCGTATTTAACCTTGATAATAATCTTATAACCGTTATCGTTAGACATAAATTACATATCGATCACATAAATGACGACTATATGAATAAATTTAGAAAACCCGTAGTTCTGTTCGAAGCGCTAATTAACAGCTTTCTGGCATTTCGGATACGCAAATACCGCTTTTCGAATTTATCCATACATTCTGCGCTAGTAATAGGAAGCTGCTATACGCCGATATGTTAAATCTCGCTTTTTACAATCGCAATTCTTATAATATTACCTAATCACCGTATATTACTTTTGCTGGTTATTAACCATTTTTACGGACGCCGTATCGCTCATTTAGCTTATACTAAAAAATCCTGTCCTACCCAAAACGATTTAAAACATTAGCTTTAAAAGCCATTCTCTTTTTTTCGAAACATCTTATGATTAATTTAAAAGATTTAATATTATTAAAAATTTCGCGTACTCTTATAACTCCTTGAATTAATTTATAATTAAAAGTCCTTGCTTTTAAGTCGTCGTAATAAGTATCCTAGTTATACTAATTAAAATAAAATTAAACCTAATAACGTTTAACGAAATACTAGTAGAATTATTAACTTTTTTGTTAATCGTCCAACGTATTGAAAGCTTTAAATAACTTTTTTAATAAACCGTTAACAGCTATATTCTTCTTGTTAAAAATGTACTTAGTTTCGAACTTAAACATCTTTATCTATATAACCCAACCGGTAAGAAATACTTTAAATAAAGAACTTATTAAATTATTAATCTCAGTTACTAATACCTTAACGTCGGTTTTTAATATAAATCGGATTCCATAGATATGATTTCAGAATCTCCTCAAGATTTTAAAAACGGTTGGATATTTTAACTTATTAACGTTATAATTTAACTCAACGCCCTTTTAAATACCACTTTTTAAACGCGCAGGATACTGAATTTTATTAATCACTTATTCGAAAGTATTTCTAAAACCTCCCTTATTCGTTTTTATCCTTATAGTAATTTTACTTGTTATAAGGCTATAATCTAAAATAATTGAAGTTCTAGTTATCGTAATCGCCTTTTTAACACTTTTTCTGGCTTTATCCTAATTAAGATTTCAAACGAAAAATTAATTCCTTAGAAATAATCTTATAAAAAGCTCGAGCTTTATGGTAAAATACGTAACAAAAGTTCTATAATAAAATATAATACTAAAAACGTTTTAATTTCCGAAATATTATTATACAGCTAAATTTCCAAAATCTTTCTATTTTAGCTATATTTAGACTATAATTATTCGTGCCATAAAGAAATCTGATTCTAACTTTAGTTTCCTGGCATTATGAAAATCTTTTTATATTACTCGAAATAGTAATAACCTTATAATTAAGTAATAGTTTGTTAATATTAAACATATATTTATAAATACATCGCCGAATCTCTAAAAACATCTTTTCGTTACCGTATTTTATTTTCGGACTTTTACTTTTATCGTCGTTAATAAATAACCGAATTATATCCGGCATTAAATCGTTTAAAACCTTCCCGATTGTAATAGAAAAGTAAGAAATAAAGTTAATAAAACCTATCAGTATACTGGTATACCTACGTAATTTTAAAAATAGTACGAAAATTGTTAAATGATTATTGGCCGGGGTTAATGCCACCTGATTGTAATTTAAGAAAGAATCTACCAAATTAATCAAGGAATACATAATAAAGTTTTACGGAAAGTTTGTCCCAGTTTTCTAGTATAAAGGAATTTTGCAAAATAATAATGTTTAACTTTATCGTAAAAGTAATTAATTACAATCGATAATTTTTTTATATGGGGAACTAAACGTTTTTGTACGCGCCATAAAATTATTCGAATATTTCTTTTTATATTCCTATTTAAGACATTTCAATTCGTTTGTTTTTAAGATTAACCGGCCTAGTTATACCTTTAGTTACTATGCCTTATAAAAAATTATTCGGATCTTATAATTGTAACGAACCTGTCATACATCCACCTGGAAGTATGAGCAGTATCCGAAAAGGGGTCTGGATTTGCAGGTAACAATAGGGCGAGGGATGATTCACTAGGGATCTGTTCGTTAAAGAGATTTAAAGACTCTTCTCACAGTAGAGAACGACTGTCTCTGGCTGTAGGCTTAGATTGATAGCTAAGGAGTGAAAACTAAGTAGAGGCTATCTACATAGGGAACTTGGTTCATATATATCCAATTGTCTTTCAATGAGTGTGCCGTGGATCTATGTGATCTGATCAATCCATCAGATCACGTAGATCACGTCTTACTAGGCCAAGAACTCCCCTCCGGGGTTTCGCCGTGTTAGACCCACGCTAGGCCCTAAAGGTCGGTCTCCTCAAGCCAGGAACCTCGTTCCTGTAACAATAATCTAGAACGGTATCGGATTTAATTTTCTATATTGTTAATAATTTTAAACGGAAGTAACCTTTTTGCAGAATAATATTTTATTAAAAAAAGCTTTTTTTGTACGGGTAAACCTATTACTTAATTCATTGAGAATAACTTTAGCTCTTTTTTTATAAATTAGGCTTTTTACAGCATAATAATAAATCTGGGCAATGAAGTAAATAACGGAATATGAGGTTCATAAGTTTTTTTTCACTTTAAATAATTACTTACTAAACTTTCTTAACTTTTTTAGCCTTTTAATTTAGGTTTTTAAAGAATATTAATTTATCGCATGTTATATTATCGATAGGAACTGCCTTTTTTATTTTCGACTTCTATATCATATTAATCTGGATGGTACAGTCTTTATTAACTTTCTTTCGCATCTTTTCTTATAAAATTCCGTATAAGGCGTATGCAATTTCTTTAGCGATAAACTATCTTAATACCGTATTTCTAGTGTTCAGCTTATCTTTTATGTCGTTTTAAATAATTATCGGGTTTTAATTAACATAAATATTACTAATTAAGAAAACATACGGGCTCGTAACGTATTCATTTATCTCTTTGTTTATAGGCTTGCTTTTGCTAATACAACGGCCTATAATTTTACCGGTTCTTTGTTTTTCTAGTTTTTCTTTAACGCGGATATTACGAATAACCGTTCCAGCTGGAACTAACGGGATAATAATTTTTATCGGACTAAACTTTAAAATTACCTTCATCATTTCCACATTTATATTAAATATTATGTTTAATTTAGCGATAAAGGTAAATTTCAGTATTAATAGTTATGCAACGAAATAATGGTTAATTACAAATATAGGGATAATAATTAATGGGCCAGTTAACTAAATAGGTATTTCGATAATACCTTCGACTAAAATCCTTTTTACAAATTAAAACCCGTAAATAATATTCGTATTTATCGTATTATCGGTTAATGTTATTTAACGTATAAGGCGATAATAACCTTCGATTTGGCTTTTATATAGATACTTTTATTAATCAGATTTTCGCTGCTTTTATAATTTACTTCAATTATAAGTGAAAATGACGTAGTAATATATTTAGCCGGGTTATTATATTAATATAACCTTTACCGTTTCTTAAATCTTTAGCTTTTACCCGATATCTATGTCCAAAACCCTGGGGGTTTTTTTCGCTTCTAATTATTCGCGTTCCTTTATTTTAACCCCGGTTATTTTAATCGTTTCTTTACTTTTGCGATTAAATACCTTTAAAGTTTTAGCAGCCATGAAACTTTTAAAAGCTTTAAGAAAGTCTGGAGAAACCTTTATTAATTCCGATTAGGTAATTTCCAACCTTTTTTTAAAAAGAACCTAGACGGATTTTCGTTTTTTAAAATTTATCGATACATTTATCGATTAAACTTTTATAATTAAAAGTATTATCGGTTTAGGTAATGTAATCTACCGGGGTAATAATAGGTATTTAGGTCGCACTATTCGTCTAAATTGCCTTATTTATTTAGTTAATTAGTTTAATATTATAAAATAAAGGTTCATTATGAATTAACTTTTTTTTATCGGTTTTAGTCTTTTTTATACTGTCACTAAATTCTTTTTCTCCTATTTTAGCGCGTTTAACCATTATAATGTTACTAAACACAGCGAGTTGATTAGAGTCGTCGACCTCCAAAATACGGATTTCCTTTAAATATTGAATACTTTTATGTTTAATAAGGTCATTTCAGAATTAGTTACGTAAGGGTATATTTTTATAAAATAACTTTCCATCCTTTTTAACAAAGTGAGTTATAATAATTTTAGTCATGCTGTTTTGATTAATAGCGGAATCTTATTAAAACGGCGTCAGAATTTAGATAAATGTCGGAAGGTTAATAAAAGTAATCAGGATATTATCTAAGTTAGCTTTAGGCGACTCCTTACGTCTATAAATGTCGTCTCGCCGATCAAAGTACTGCTTTTTTTCCTTAAACCGATTAGGATTGCCCGGTACCTTATGAGTTTATTTTGAGATTTCATTTAAATTAAGATTTATTAGTCGATAATTTGACTTTTAAGGACTTAGGAAAACTGTGTTATACTTAGCATAGTTCGATGGTTACGTATTTTTAGGTAAATCGTATATCAGTTATTATTATGTAAAATTAGTTTTATACTTTTAAATGCCTCAATAAACCGTATTTATATATATTTTGTTTAAGCTTTATATAATATTAAAAAGTATTATACTTAACGCCGCCATATCATTCATTTCGATTTAGGTAACCCTTTCGATAACCTTTATAACCTCGATAACCATCTCGGTTATGATAAAAGTTTAATTAATTAAAATTACCCGGCTGGAAGCTTATTATATTAATCGAATGCTTAATATTATAACTGCGACCTTAAAGTACATTTTATTCTAGTAAAGCGTAATCTTGTAAATTTTAAGCAATATTCAGTTGCGCATTCGTTTTTTTGAAACGCTTTAAGTTTTAAATTTATTAAGGTTAGGTAGTTTTTAAAGCGTCATAATGTATTCGTGATTTCGGATACCTAATTAGTTTTGTTCGTTGGTGTTTGTCGCAGTTAAAAGCTTTTTTATCGTTATTACTTAGGTTGTTAAATTAAATAAACCGGTTGTTATTCTGATAGTTGATATTAAAGAGGATATTTCCTTATTATCGGCTATAACCTCTATGTTTAAATAGTTCAGCTTTATTAAAAGCTTCGTCTTTAATCAATATCGACGTGTTGTCGTAATTTGTCGTATATAAATTTTCGAATTTTATAGAGCAAGTATTAAAAACCTTTTTCGAAATAACGGTCAGATACTCCTTTTTATAAACTTTCCGCGTATTCGTTTTTAATAGCTGTTTTTTCTTTTAGCTTAAACTTTTTCAGGATATCTCTTACTTTAGTAACATACTTTAAATAATATGTATAACTTAATTAGGTTTATTATATAAAGTTTAATACGTTAAAATGTTTGATCAGTTCTTTGTAATCCGGATTTATTTTAAATCTTATAATTTGAGAATCTTTAAGATAATCTTAATAACGTCGTTCCATTTCGTAAATCCCTTGATAACAACTTTAATTCTGTCCTTTATAATATTGTTATCTGTTCAGAAAGACAATTTCACCATTATTTTAAACTTTATTAACTTATATTTCTTATATAATTTACTAACCCATTGAAGCCAATGGGTAGTTCCAATTGCAAAAAAGTAAAAATCTGAGAACGTAAATCAATTCGGAAAAGCTATTAAAAACGAAATCCGGTTCATAAAGAGTATTAAAATGCCATATCCTTATTATTTTATCTAGTCAAAAAAGAATTTAATATCTGATATCGGCATTTCAAATCCTATAAATAATTTTAACGGTATATAAAATTATATAATCTTTTGTTTTTATAACATCTTAAGCAAGATTCTAGGAATTACTTAAAAGCCCGAATCCTATATAGGTTCTAAGTATTTAATTAAATTATTTAACGGTTTCTCCTTATTAATTTCACTCCCGTAACGGTTTTTTATCAATCGGTACTAAACCGTAATTTCTAAAGTAAAGCTTTAGTCGTTTCTTAAAATAAGGACCACGATACAAGTAAAAAGTCTTATTATTACGTCGCTTAAATAACAACCTTAAAAAGCTTTAACGGACTTCAAGCAATGCTGCTAAAACCTATTTTAAATGAATTAGATTTACTAGTCCTAAAATTATTCAGCTTTTAAAGCGCCGGGTTAACCGGAATATATTTAGGCATAAAGTAAATAACTCTCTATTATACTTAATTTAAATATACTTTTTTCTTTTTGTAATAAGAAAATATGTAACCTTTTCCTTTTTTTATTCATTTTTACTATTTCATTTTAATTAATCTATTATCCTTGGCCCATATTACACTAAACGTTTTATAATTGATTTATTGATATCTTTATTATTTGCTTCAGTACTTTAATATTTAGATTGATTAAAAATAGAAAGCCTTTAATAATAGTCTTTCAAGATACCTAAATGATATACTAACCGAGTAACGCTAGTAAGGTTTATAATATAATATTTATTATTTCTTTTTTTGTATTATATTAAAAGATATTAATCCTTTTTATTGCATTTGTTTTTATCTGTAATATTAATAATTCCATAATGTAAAACCTCTTTCTAACCAAATTAATAACTTAATTTTTATCGTTAATTTTGTCGTTAGTCTCATTATTTAATCAATTAAAATTCAACTAACCACGCCGCTAGTAACGTACTTCTGGCTTTAACAGACTTAATTTAAAATATATCGTAATCTCAGTTTATTACGTTAGCATTTACATAAAGCAATTTATCTTTTAAATTATATAATCGGTTTAAAACTTAAGTAATTAATCCATGTTCCGAAACCGGTTACTTTCCGCGCTTATATTCCTTAATCGTCTTCCGAATAAATCCGTACCTCAAAATACAGACTAGTATAATCTTAACTTAGCAACTTCCTTATTAATCGCAAAAAAGATCGTAGCGTTATGGTATAACTTTATCCTCTTCTTAATTATTAAATTCGCGCATCGTTACCAAATCATTATATTCGTAATCGTAACTATAATTATAAGTAAAGTCGGGTTTTGACCAAAATCTTACCCCTTCCATCTGAGAATCGGAAATCCTAAGTTGCCTTGGCAGCCAATTAAAATCAATCTCCTTATATTAACCGCCAAATTAGTTTAAACAAGGTAATTTAATCATAATTAATATATATTTAAAGAAAGTGTCACGATTAAACCCGCGGTTAAAAATATAATAAAGGCAACCTAAACTGTATTACATAGTATGAAATCTATATATAAAGCGAAAATAGATACCTAATCTCTATATGGTTGCTCCCGGCCAAAAATAAACTCCTAAAAATTAATAACTGCTAATAACTAATAGATCGGCAAAGCCATGTACCCGGCTCTGCACCCTGCACCATTTCATAATAACGATAACCGAAATTTTAATAAGATTTCGTTCTAAATAGTATAACTTAACAAAAGCGTTTACAATTAACAACCTTAATACTTTAATATCCTATTAACCTTTAAAGTATAAAATTAAATTACTTCTTAGCGAAACGTCGCTATATAATTTAGGGCAAAGAGTATTCTTATCTACATTATTAATAATGAGAAAATATATCAACAACTAAATAAAAGAACGTTTTATCTATATTAGTAACTTTTTTAAAATAACTTTAATAGTAACGTACGTATTTACGTAAATTATCAAAGGCTTAATAACATTTCAGTAAAAGATTTTAAGCTAATTCCTTTACTTTGCAAGATCTTAAACCCCTATTATTCAGCGTATGTATATAGTAAACTCCATATCGTTACGGTATTTAGCCACGTACGTATCGCCTTAAAAGATGAAGAAAAAATATCTTTTATGACCCGCTTCAGTGTGTTCGAATATTTTATAACGAATGTTACCATAATACTCGATTTTAATCGTTCTAATATTCTATTTATTATATCTTATTTAGTCTACAAAATAAAGATTCTAGACCGTTCTTAACGACTTTCTAATTTATAAAAAGAATAAAAAGAAATATAAATACTACATTCGAAAGATATTAGGTCGCTTCGTTAGAGTAAGATTAATAATAAATATCCGAAAATACGAATTTAAGATTAATAATATTCGATATTTAAGTTTAATAGATTTTATTAAAGATATTACTATTAACATTCATAAAAATAAAACTATTCAATAATTAAGATGACGAGAATAATCAAAGAAAATATAACGCTTTTTTACTTTTACGAATTTTACCGCCAGTTTATAAAATATTTTCTATTAATCGTTTAACTCTTTACCGCCTTAATAGATAAAATTAAGTAAATCTATTAATCTTTAAGCAATGTAAAAGTAATATTTTAGAAACTTAAAAAGGTATTTTTATAACTTCCGTATTATTCTATTATAACTCCCCGACTGTATATAATTTTTAAACTCGATACGCAAGGTGTATTACAGCCTATCGTCTTTCCCCTAATTACGTAGAACGTTACTATATATGATTACGAAATTTACGGTAAAGAATTATTAATAATTATTAAAAACGTTTAAAAATTCACCTCCGAAATTTTAAAAGATCGAAGAATTTATGCAAGATTTATATAGGTTGAAGCCTTATTTTCCAGGCTCAGCCAAATACACAGAAAATCATTCCATGATATAATTTCCACGGTAGATACTATACCCAGTATCTTCGAACACGATAACTCATCAATAGTTTTCACGGCTACGATAGATTGTATACCTCAGTCCCATAAAGCCTCACTCGGACGCCGACTGCTGGGCCCCGGTAAGCACGCAATTTCTGGACTGATGTCGGCTTGGGAGGCGTTTATACGTGGTTGCCAACAAGCTTCGACCCTGATTAACCTTATGCCCGCTAACTGGTTCGGCAGGGTCAATACGACTCAGGAGATGTTAAGCTTTACGCGGTAAACCTTAAGGATAAACCCTAAAGGTAAATCTTAATTACGTATAAAAGGCTGTCGTAATCTTCGCCAGTCTTACGGCTCGATCGTTCCCATGGCCAAAAGGGAGATATCAGTATAATATGCAAGTAAAGAGGACTTAGTAACAGACCACCTTCTCGAGTTACCTCATCGAGATCAGGCCCTATTTTTGAGATTGTGGCTGCGCCTGCGGGGCAGCCGTAGCTAAAGCTTTGTCTTAAAATGTAGCTGCAGGGGTCCAATACATCAACTAAACCCTTTCAAGAAAATTTTTCATAAAAACACTAAAACTTTAAAAATAGGGCCTGATAGCAAGTTGTAATTTTTTCGCTTCGTTTTAGGCAGTCCCATATAAATCTTTAAAAATCTTTAACCTGAATTTTATAAAGATAAATTTAATTTAACGTTGCCTATTTTTGTAATTACGAAAGGTTTATTCAATTTTAAAATCTTTATTTCCTTATATAAATTTAATCTTAATTAAAACGCGATTAATAAAACTCGGCCAAAAAATGCGAAAAAGATTTATTTTAAATATATCTTAACTTTGTGCATTTTGTTTACTCATACGATAATAATATAACCTTATAAATAAAGATAATAATATATAAAGCTTAAAGTTATTTATACCAAACGTCGAAACGTATTTTCGTTTTAATGAATTAAATATAGGTAATATATTAAAAGGGTTACAATATATGTTCTAAATCATCGAAAACCTAATATTTTAAAGCGACGCATTTATCCTTATCCGATGACTTTACCTGTTCTTTACCGCTATAAACGTAATTAATTAATATATTAACATTATATATATAGCCTATAATTATATTAAAACTTTAGGCAGTCAGGTTATTTGTTTTATATTAAATATTACGTTTAGCTAGTAAAACCGTATTTTACGGCAAGAATAAGTAAATATAATGCATAATTTAATATTTAAGAAGTTTAATATCTTTTTTATTATTAAAGTAAATTTTAAAAAATCCTTAATTATTTAAGCTTTCTTTAATAGTCGTCTTCATTATTATTTAAGTCGTGCCTTTAATTTAATGAATGAAAAAATAATGAACTTTTATATTAATAATATTATATTTTGCTTTTATTTTAATGTTTACGCAAAGGAGAATATTCGATTAAAAATGTTCGAACGTATAATTACCGCATAATATAATCATATTATTTTTAGTTTTATATAAATGTCGGATAATCAATTTTAAATTGCCATATTAAATCCTATTTTCGCACTACTATATAACTTAATTATTATTAAAATAAAAAAGCTTTGTAATTATATATATTAATATCCATAACTTACCTTTTCTTTTGGCCTATATTAATTTATGTATATAATAATTACTAATAACGTTATAAAAGAAAAGATCGCAAAATATATGTATTTTAATTAAGTTAAAGATTTAATTAAATATAATTATAAAATAGAGGTTCGGCGTTTTAATATCGATTACCTTAAATTTAATATGATTATTTTTCTTATATCTAAAAATTAATGTTCGAATTAAGGTTATTTAAAGTTTTTGATAATTACTATATTGGAATTATTAAATAATATTTCTTAAATTTAAAATAACAATTTATATATTATTATTAAAACTATTGTTTATGTTAATAAGAAGGTGAAATCTATAAATATTGTAAGATAAGGGGTAGCTGAGTGCTAGAGTGAGGTGGTCGCCAACCAGTCGCAGAGTGAATTCCAAGAAGTGAGTGTATTAGGTTACTTCCATTTGGCGTGCTCTATTAGTTGTCAGATATTTATTTATGCTAATGGATGGGTCGGCGACTAGTCGGTCGCTAGTCGCAGACGCCTAGGAGCGGTATCCTCACAAATATCCGGAATTACCTCATTAAAATTATAATAAACCGAAAGTATTTATCGAAAGTTATAAAAAGATTCATTAAGTTTTACAATTCTGAAATACCTTATAGGAATTAAACTTACCTATACGATAAATTAAATTAGTTTAATAATCTTATCCGTGTCGTAATATTTATTATCATTTTTGAATTAACTAGAACTATCCCGGATAATAATTGGGTAATATAATAAGAAATACTGAAACCCTTTGCGATAAAGAATTTATAACAACGATTTAATGGAACGGTTCGTAATTATAAACGATTTAATATAATTAACCAGATATATATTATCCTATTTACAACTTGGTAAATATTTAAGAAAGATAAAATTAAGCCGTTTATGATAAGAAAAATTAGAATAACGAAAAGAAAACTAAGTCTCGCAAATTACAAAAAGTATTACTTATAAAAATATAAATATCCTAACGGAAATCGACGTAACCGGGATTAATAATAAAAGAAATAATTCATAACATATTGCGAACGATTTTAATTAAAACGAAATACTTAGCGAATTTGAATTCTATCTTCTAATACATTAAAATAATCTTCATGACTCGTATATTTCCAAAATAACACAATTTCGATTTACCGAATAAAACGAGAATGAAGCTTTAATAATATATATTAATTAACGGCAAATATATACGAAAAGCGATCAACATATTTAAAAGAAACCAAGTTATTATATAAAAAAGGACCGTAATAACCTTGTTCCCGTTAAACTTTATTATAATTTATATATGTTTAATTTTATCCGCATATCCGAACTGTTAAATCCAAAAAGCTTTAGATACAAATAACTAAAAATCGGCTTATTAAAGAAGGTTCCTTAAAAGATCATTAAATCTTAATATAAAGGACGGATATATGAATTATTTTTTACACGGTCGTTTCCGTTTAGCAGTAAAGGAATAAATTAAACGTTCATTTTTATTAAACTTCAACGGTTTTTACTTAATACGTTTCCGATTAAATTAAACGAAATTAAAGGTCCTTATTTAATGCGGAATATAATTAATTTACTTAAAACGGTTTTTAAGCTTAATAAATAATAATAGTAAAACGTGTTAAAAAATTAATTCTTTTTTACGCTTTAGTTGATTTAGGGAAAAAGCGGTTTTTTTAATTTTATAAAAAATATGGGAAACTTTCTATGACCGCGGGAATGCCCTTAATCTAAAATACCACCATTATATCCCTATAGTTCGAACTTATTTATATAAAATAGGTATTATTATTACGTGATAAATATACTAAATATCGGAAAAAATTATAAAACCGCCGTAACTTACGTACGACCTTAATTAAAGTATACTTGTTATAGCCGCTTAGTTTAAATTAGCCGTTAAAAATTTATTTATAATTCTAATTATATAAATATAAACCTGGTATACGGTTTATACGTTTTTGCGATTCGGGGTTACGAACCCGGTTATTATAATGCCCGTATCCGTACGCGTAATTCGTAATATTTTAAATCGTTTTAATTAAAGACTGCCTTTACTCTTATCATTTATAACATTAACTTAAAGCTTATATTTCCTTAGTACTTCCGACATATTAAAACCGCTTTCATTATCGTATTTATATTCTCATAATCCGTTTATTTTTGTATGGTTACCAGAGTTACCGGCATTACCAAAAAGTGATAATACGTAACCGGGCGTTATAAATAATATATCGAAAAATGAAGGTAAGCTAATAATTCTTCTTAAGATTATAAACTTACCCGTTAGAAATAAACGATTTCTATCTGATAATAATAATAATCGCGATATTAAAAAAACAATTCAACAACGAAATTCGGCTGGTTTTAATCGCAACGGATAATAACTAATACATTTAATTTTAAAGCGGGATCGCGGTTGTTAATAAATAAGGCATATTAAAAGTTAAAGCGGACGTTTCAAATATTTGCGACTTTTAACAGTATATTTTCGAATCTAGTAAAATAAGGAATATTATAGGTATATTTTGTTAATTTACTTCCGTACTTATAAAATAAGCGTTACGATATAATAAAGGTTAAGGTGGACGTTTTAACCTTTCGTGATTTTTAACGGTATATTCTCGAATTCGTTCAAGTAAAAGGATATTATAAGTATATTTTATTAACCTATTTAGGTCTGTATAAGAGATTAACGTTACTTTAATATCCGAAACCAAATTCCTTTACATTAAGATAACTTAATGGAAGAAAGAAATGGTTAAATAATGGGAATAATATTAATAATATATCTTTATTTTCTTATTTGCTTTTTATTAATTTCAACTTTATTAAGTAATTTCTGAATAATAATTCTTTTTATCCGGATTAATTATATATTATTACAGATATATAATAAATCTTACAAGGTACTAAAATTAACTAAATTTGATATACCGCGTTCTAAATTATAATTTATCGTATTTATTAATAAATTATATTTCTAACTTATATTCCTGAATATATAATACCGTATTAATACTTTTTTCATTTTGGTTTCCGGTTTTTCTTTTCGAGTTTCTCGCCTTACCTTTGAAACTATTCTTATCTTTCTTTAATATTTGGGGTATATTAATTCGGGTAGATTAATTAGCGGAAGAAATTAAATATGCGGGCAAACAAATAATATAGATAATGTTAGGCTAATATTAAGGAGGTTATTCTTTCGTTATGAGTTTAATTATTCCCATGTCCACTTTTTTTAAGTATTAATATAAGGTTATTTAAAATCCCGGTCTTATAATAAATCCGGAACTTTTACGTCTTGTAATTCCTTTCTTCGTCATTGTAAATAATATCCATTAAGGCCGGCTTTTAACCTCGTTTTTAACTCTTATTACGTACGTTAAACCTTTTTGATTAGGGATTAATAATTACTGTATTGTTATGGTAGTTAATTTGAGGTCTTAATTAGTACTTCCGAGTCCTCGTCGTACATTTTATCGCGATTTTGATAAGGATTTTGATGATAATAACTTTATAGAAGGAAGTAATTTCGTTAAAACTTTAAACAAATCGTTTATTAATAGGTACCTTAATAAGTACCTTAAGTTAAGGTTTACCGGTATTTCTGGTTGCGATTTCTAAGACTTTTTTCCAAGGTATAAAGTTTGTAAATGTATGAGGTTTCGGCTATTTAATATTAAGTTATGTTTTTAACAAGGTTAAAATAACGGATAAATTTGAGAATTTCTTTATATCGAAATTCTATATAAATCAAGGAAAAGTCGAATATAATAAATGATTATTAAAAGCTTTAGCGTTAGTACCGAATATGTCACGATACCTGTAAAGCTAATTTTTATATATAATAATTTATTTCTTACAAATATATAAATAAAGGCGGATTCTTTGCACTTAATATAATAAAATTAAGATTTATACAATATATACCCTGAAACGTTTTACGGTTTTATAGTCCTAATCGGGATTAGAAGATTGCTATATTCCTAGTATTTTTATTATTATGTAAATTATTATTATTATTTATAAATTCCCGGAAATAGTTAACCGCCTGAATTATACGTTTTTTTACATAAAATACGGTAATAGAATTCATAATATAAAAGATATTAATTGGGCGATTTTAGAAAGTTTTTATTTAATGGCTCGTGATTTTCCATTCGTTGGTTTTACGGTTATAATTTGGTGTAATAAAAAACGAATAATATTATATATTATTTATCATTTTATTTTCCGGTATTTAAAATCAGCTTTAAATATTATTAATATATATAAATAAGTCTTTTATTAATGGTTTATAAGTTATATATATATTATCAAAATTCTTAAATATTTATTTAAGTACGAATCCGATATTATTATAACTAGACTATGCGTCAGGAATTATATAACGGTCAGCAAGTTACGTTTTTAAGTATATATTAATAAACCTTATTATATTAAGACCTCAAGGGATTACACTTTTACCGAATACTCATTTAAAGGTATAATAAAATAACTTATAAATTAACCTAAGGTTTGAAATGAAGATATATGTAATTATTAAAGAAGTAAGAGAAATGGTGCTATAATTAATATAAATTGTGTCGACCGTTAACCTAATAGTATTTATATTATTATATATATTTGATCTTTTTATTAAAGCGCCATATTATGTTAAAACGCGATTAATATATTTTGTTTTATTAAACGCCGGTAGTTGTAATATGGTAATTGTATAATATTAGGTATTATCATAAAACTATTATCAAATATTAAATTTAAGAGTCTGAAAAGTCTACCGGTAATACCTTTAATATATTCAAACGGTAAATAAAAGATTAAAATATAAAATATAATAGATAAGTAAATTCTATATATTAAATAATGTACCCGAAGGACTATTAGTATGAGGAGAAAATATGTATCATTTTATAATATATAAACGAAACCTACAAACGATTTATATATTATAAAGAAATCCGGAAGTAAAATATAAAACTAATATTAACGTACATACGAAGTTTGAAATTATAGAAATATAACTATGTAAATGATGAAATTTATATAAGTTGTTAATTATTAACCGAAAAACTAACGTTATTTTTTTAATAATGAAATACTAACGTATAAAAAGGGATTAATAAATATATATAAACTATACGAAACTTTTTTATGACGAATTATTCTAGGTAATTTATAAAATTTCTTTAATTAAATAAATACTAACTATAATTATCGTAATTACTAAATATATATTTAATATTACTTATTATAATATAATTTCTATTTATGCTCTATATTGTTTGTTTATTCTTTTATGTTATAATAAATAAGATTAACTTACTTCTGTTATTTAATATTCAAAATATTTATTATATAATATACCTTTATATTCTTCATAATATTACAAAATATGAACGATTTTAGTAATATATTAAAGGCTTCTCTTAAAGACATTAACGATAATGTAGCTTAAATCTATGCGACAAACTTTAAACTTTTTATTGAGTATATTACATTCGTGAATAATAGTATTTAAAGAATAACCTCAAAAATAAGTAATAAGATCTTAAATTAATAAATAGCTAAAACTATTCTTAAAATAACCGGTGATATAACGTAATTTACGGCTTTATCTTATTTAAAGCAATTCCGTGTGAACTAAATAATATTCGACCGTTTTTAGATTTAAGACGGATTTTATAGAAAACATATATCATACGTAACCGATTTGAAATATTAAGTTTATACTATAAAGTCATATTAATATAGGGGGAAACTGGAAAACTATAAGTATTTTAGGTTTTAGTGTTAAATGAACCCTATATTAATTAAGTAGGTTTTACGATTAATAATAGTTTTTAAATTCGCTAGTCTCGCGAAAGGCTTATAATATAAATAAGATTTTTTATTTTCGTAGGGTTTAGCATTTATATAAACGTTAAATCCTAATATTACCGTTCGGGGTATTTTAGGGAATAACGCCTAATAAAATAGGATTTACGTTATAACTTATTCTACGGGCCCCATAAATTATTAAATTATAAGTCAAATTAAGGATAATTAATTAATTACGGTTTTCGTAATTTATCGGAAAAAATATAAAAACCGAATACTTTATAAACGATACGAAAAAGAGTATAGAACTTTATAAACCGAACCGATTCATTAAAAGGTATATATTAAATAGCCGTTTTATGGATATTATAATTTACGGGGTTATATTAGTAATGAATCGGCAAATGACATATAAAAACGCGGCGAATAATGTTTATACGCGGTTTTAAAATATAAGGTATTATTATATAGCCCGAATAAAGGTTTTTAAGGAAATTTAAACCCGGATATAGTACCTAAAATAAAGATAATATTAAATTCTATTAATGTAAATAGGATTATTAATGTATAAGTTATACTGGCGCTTAAAAAAGTGTAAAAATAAAGATAGAAAATACAGAAAATATATAAAAACATTAGTTAATAAGTTGATTATACACGAAGTATATAAATAAATATGAAATTATACGACATATTTAGCTATAAATAATACGATATTATTAATACGTTAACTTATTTTAATATAAAAGACGTATATAGTATTAATATAAATAAGATTTCGAAATTATAAGACCTTAATTAGAATTATGCGGAGTAATAAGCTATATTAATATTAGAATTGAACCCTTATATGGATTATGATAAATTATAGAAATAATAAAAGAGTAAAAATTTATATTAAAGTTTCGTTTTCCTTTAATAAATGCCTATTTTATTTATTCGATAACGACGTAAAAGATAACGGATAATTTTAAATAAGACTCTTTACCAAGTTAATTATAATCTATATTATAGGATTATAGCATTCTTCTCTATATAAGATCGTACGGTCGTCTAAAATTAAATCCTTTTTGTTAAATTCGGTATTCAAAGTTGCGCGGATAATTACGTTAAGGTTATTTATAAGTTAACTTTCGATTTTTATCGTATTTAATTCAGTGAGCTTACTTTCGTCGTTAGTAATAAATACGGTATGGTTAAAATTAATAAGCTTAGTTTCTATAATTTTCCGGCTTCCGGGTAAAATTCTTTCTGTTTCTCAATTATTTTTTTTACCTTGAAAAAAAAACCTTTTAGCAAGTTAAAATTTACGAAATAAAAAATATAAACGTTTAAGGATTTCCGTATGGGAATTCCGAATAATATCGTGCTTATTTAAGGAAAAAGCATAACGCGTACAAAGTTTGCGATAACGGAAATACGGTATTTAACTAAAAACGAATTTCACAAAAAGAATTATGAACGTTATATATATTATTCTTTAATCGCAACAGTGGGCTAGCAAGCCAGAAGTTATAATATTGCCCTTTTCGATTAAATACTTTTTATATTTTCTTTTCGGATTTTATAAGAACTAAACCTAATGATAAAATTAAGTCCTTAAGTACGTAATTTAATATTATAAAACGTAATATTTAATCGAAATAAGATGTTTTTTTACCGGAATTACTTTAACCGGCTTTATAAAAGAAAACCGATAATATTAATATTAACCATTTAATATAGCTAACGTCGTTATAACGTCTGACATAGGAAAACTATAAATAAACCTGGTTTCTTTAAAAAAGAAACCTGTCATAATTTCGGAATCTTTTATCGATATGAATTATATCATTTAAGCGTTCGTTATTGTTAACAGTTTGGTTAAAAAAGTCGTTATCTGGCGGAATATTATCCGTATTAAAAATATAACCGGTTTTATAATTAGCCGATAAAAGGACTTTTTGCGGAACGTCTAAATTAATATTACGTCGTTTTTAAAGTAATATCGTAGGTTATTGTCGAATTAAAAGATAAAATATTAACGAATTAACGTACCACACCACCGAGCGAACCAAACCACCGAACGGACCAATTTTGTTAACATACCAACCACCTAACTTTAATCGTAAATTTTTCAACATTAATAATATGAAACGCCTTAAAAAAGAATCTAGAATAAACTTAACCGTCCAGGTTAAAAAACTAAACCCGAAACTTAGCTTTAAAAAGCTACATTTTATATATGACGTCCCCAAAACGACTTTGAAAGCCCGTTATTACGGTCGATGCCCCCGAACCGACACCACCCGCAATTCGCGAAAATTAACGTCTACCGAAAAGAAATCGATTATCGAACGAATCCTTAACCTAGATACGCGAACGTTTCCTATCCGACTTCACCATGTTGAAAATATGGCGAATTTATTAATTGCCCAGCGCGTCGCAAAACGCGTCGGGATTAACTGGGCGTCGAGATTTGTTAAACAGCAAAAAAAGCTTCAAACGCGTTTAAATCAAAAAATCAATTATCAAAAAGTATTATGCAAAGATCCAAAAGTATTTCGTAAACAGTTCAAGCTTATTCGGGTTACAATCGCAAAATAAAGTATCGCAAAAAAGAATATTTATAATTTCGACGAAACGAGGTTTTTAATAAGGCTTTTAATGGCATCCGGTATGGTAATTACAAACGTTAAAAAACGTGGAAAACCTAGATAGGCGTAATAAAAGATTCGAGAATAGGTTATAATTATTTAAGTTATTAATTCGTAACGTTAGGTTATACCGCCATTTATTATTTTAACGTGAAAAATTTACCTTAATTCTTAATATCGCGATAACTTATTACCAGCCGATTAAAAGGTCGGTATTAATTATAATAGCTGGATAACGAACGAATTAGGTTTAAAATGGATACAATATTTTGATAAACATATTCGGACGCGTACGAAAAGAACGAAGCATCTCCTTATCCTCGATAGTTACGAAAGCTTTTATTTGATGTAATTCGAAAAATACTACGCGAATAACGGTATTATTACCTTCTGCATGCTAACCTATTTCTCCCATCGACTCCAACCTTTCGATATATCCTACCTTTCCGTCTTAAAGCGCGCCTATTCGCTTTATATCGAAAATTTAATGCGACGTTACAATACCCACATCGTAAAAGAAGATTTTCTCGCCGGCTTTCACGACGCGTTTAAAGCTGGTATAACGCCCGACAACATTAAATCCGGATTTGCAAAAGCTGGACTTATTCCATTCGATCCTAATAACGTCCTATCCGAGTTGGAAATTCCTCCAGTTATACCTATACCGACCGTCTTGGCGCTTACTTCCGCCGGTTCCATTCTTACCCCTCCCCGGGCGAAAACCCTTAAAAATATCCGTAAAGCAACGAAATAAAAACGTTACTTGCAAAAAAGGATCAGAAATTATCAGGGTAGCTCGCTGACAAGAATCGTTAAATCGGTTAAGCTTTTAAACAAAAGTTACCTAATACTTTGGCACAAATTTATTTTGCTTAAATAAAAGGCTACCTAATTGCGCGAAATCAACCATACCTTTAATAAACGTCTGAGAATTAAAAACAAACGTCTCCAAAAAAGGAACATTTACTATATAAAAACGATAAAAATTTTAGCCGAAAAGGAAGGTGATAATAAACCATCGCAACTAATAACAACTGAAGGTATCTATCGTAAAAAGGTTAAGACGAAAGAACGGAAGTATGGCGTTTGCAGCAAGCCCGGATATAATGCGCGCACTTGTGAAAAAGCAGTAAAGATATCTAGCGAAAAAGAATCCGATTAATTTGAATTAATTTAATATGTTATAGTTGACTTATTTGATTTTGTTGTTGCAAAGTGTTAAATTTTAGTCCGCTCGGTGGGTTGGTCCGCTGGGTGGTGTGGTACGTTATCCGTTAAATTATTTATGTTATTAAAAACGTGTTATTCATAAATAACGATAAAAAAGTTTTATTTTATAAACCCTTATTTATTAACGTATTTTAATTAAAATACTGTAATATTGTTTTTTATTTATTTAACGTAATTAGGTTATTTCGAAACCGTGTTATACGCGATAATCTTAAATTTAGTCACGGTTAACCGGGAACATGTATATTTAATAAACCTCGTAAATTAGACTTTCGAAAAAGATTTTTGATCCAGTTATCTTAATAATTTGCTATACGCTAAATGGTTTTTTTTTTACGAATAATCCGTACTGGTCGCCTAACATTTATAAAAATAACGTAAATATATAAGCATTATATATAAAAAGAATAAAAGATTCGCATAAATAAATTTCGGCGGTTTTTAATATAATTACGTTATTTTATTTAAAGATTAATGATTTATTTTTAAGCTTACTTACGTTATATGCGCCCCGTTGATATTATCAAACCAATAAATACCCATAAATATAAGTAAGTGATTTATTTATATGTAAAATAAAGGAGGAACGGAAAGAAATTACCGCTTTTTATTATTTAAGTCCGTTATTTCGGTTTAATTAGCGTATATTTTCTGTATATAATTAATTATTTTTTAATTCCTATAAATAGAATCAACGTAATTCGAAAACCGATAAATTTATTTAAAATTATATATTTTTAAAAGGCTTTTCGATAAAGGTTACAAATACCTTTAATCATGCTTTCGCTTTAGTTCATTATATTTAATAAAATCGAATAGCGCTTATTATACGGTAAACGATTTAATTTAAAAAGCCTAAGAATATTCACTTTTTTCGTTTTTAAGGTATATTAATAAAAATAAGAAATAAACTCCAGATAGTACTAATTACGAACGAATAAGAAATATCGAATAGTATTAGATATTATTATAACGCTTTGTATATTTTTCTTATTTTATAATATGAAGTAGAAGAAAATATAAATTGCTTTAAGCTTTTTTAAGGATACGGCTATAGCGATAAGTAGAGACGGTAATAAGGTTTCGTATAACGAAACTATATCGAAACGTTATATTACAAACATAATTTTAAACATTAAATTATGTTATCAAAACATAATATTACTTTATTAAACCTAATTATGAAGCTTAATCTATTTTACTTAAAACTGTATGATTATAAAAAGAATAACGTGGCTATTTCTGTTGTTTTTAATAATTAGCTTACGTTGTTATCTAACGTAAAATAATTTTCGTAAATATTTAACCCTTTTAATATATCGATTTTATTTCGTAATAATCTCGAAAATAATCCGAGCCTGCTTAATAAATAAGGCAGATAATTATCGTTAATTTTAGACCCGATCTTAATAATAATAATTAAGATTATAAAAGAATTACGTAAAAACGTCCGCATTGTGATTATTATAAAACCGTTATGCCTTTGGTTTTGCATTATCGGATATCACTTTTTCCTTAGGTATATAATTACCTGGTTTAAAAGCTTAAATTAGCTAAAAAACCAGCGTTTTTATAAATCGTTAACCATTGTTTAAGGTAATATAAATTATTTAATATCGAATAATAAATCTGCTATTAAACGGCGGAATTTAAGCTTTTTTATAAAAGTTATAAGCTTTCTATATAACGTATTATAGTATTTGCTAATAATAAAATCTTAATTAATAAAAGTAATAGACTTTTGTTAATTATCGCTTGCTGATAATTTATTACGTATTCGTTTTTTTTTAATACGTTAATTAATCGGCGAATCCGAACAGTCGAATTAGTAGTTCGGTTTATATCGTTATAAAGAATTTAATTCCGGATGAAGCTTTCGAAACTCATATCTGGCCGTCGTTATTACCAAAACGTTAACGTACGTTTACGTACATCTTATTTTATTAAGCTCGCGCCGTAAAACAAGGAGAATTCAGATTTATGATATTTTAAAAGTGGCGACGATAACGCGACGTATTCGGGCTGTAATTGATGGATACGATAAGGTTTAAAAGTAGTAAAAAGGTCCTGATAAGGACCAGTGTGACATTAATGATACGCCATAACGTAAGAATTCGTATAAATATATATATAATTAAAAAACACGTCTTATTGTTAAGTTATTACGGAATTTCGATTTTCTAAAGAAGCAAATTTATAAAACGAACCTCTTTTTCGCATAACTACAACTTAGGCCTCGCTGGCTCGTTACCGAGATTCGGGGTTTGATTGGTTGATTTTTAGCGTTATGGAGCGGTACTTAAATGACTGCGAAGAAAATAGAGAACGAGCCAGGGAGGCCTGAGCTAGCTGAGGTAACTTCTCGAGTTACTCATTAATCAAGACACCATGCCGTGCAATTCCGAATATGCGATATCGGTATTCCGGAACAAGAGGCTTTTCATAAAAACCATCTTATTCCCGGTATATAATTCTCATAAAGTTACCGGACGAGCCAAAGCTATCGATATTACTGTCGATCAAGAAAATTTGCGACAGGGATAGGTTTAGTGAAGCCTAGCAATTGAGGTAACAATCTATCATTTTATCTAATTTTGTCTACACGTTCACGTCTCCTCTAGGGAGAAATCGAAGAATTTATAAACGGTATTATTAATTATAAAAGTCTTTAATATTGTATTATGAGAAAGTTTTTATATTAACTCTCAATCAGTTAATCCGAATTTTTCTACTTGTTCCAGTTTTGCATAATATATAAATTAAAGATTAAAAATACGATTTTTAATATAGTATCTTACGAACCCGGTGTACAGCTTCCGAAACGTAATAATATAAATAATGATAAATAAATATACCTATATAAAACGATATTTTTAGTTTACAGAGAAAGTTGCTTCTTAAACCAGTATATTATAAGCGTTAACCAGCTAATAAAGGTATTTATTAATATCATTTATAAATTATTGGCGTTCGTTGATAATATCTTAATGGCGTTAACGAATCTAGATTGTAAACATTTTAAATAAAATATCTATAAAGTTTTTAGGGTCGTAAAAACTGATTATAAAGTCGTATAAAAGCGTATTTACATTAACGATAAACTATTTATCACCGACGATAACGTTTTAATTTTTAAATATTTTACCGCACTTAGAACGTGTTATTTACAAGTTATTTTACGCGTTTTAAAACTCATAATTTATTATAACTTAATTATTATTAATTACATTTTTTTCAAAGTATAATTATATTCATAAAAGGTTATTATTTTTACCGCGGCTTTATAATGTTTAAATGTTATTTATAAATGTCTTTTAATTTCTTATTAATACGGTTCCGCAGGTCAGAGAATATGTTAATATACGAAGTTAATTCTTTTTCCCGTTACGAGAAATTTAAATGTATTTATATTTACGTTTTTATAATAATTAACCAACTAAAGAAAATACGTTATTTTACTTATTTAACGGATATATCTATAAAGACTTTCGTTAATGATTTTATTTTTAGTATATATTACTTCTATAGCCTAACTATTATAAGAATATTAAACGGAGATAGGTGATTCGTTTTTACATGTTCGAAAAGTTGAATCGACGCCTAGCCATTACGTCTAGTATATCCATAACGTATTACCTGTAAACTAACGATCAAATGAAAGAGATTAACGTAATAACAAATTAAAACTTTTAAAATTATTTCTTTTTATTAAAATAATTAAGTAAATTAGCTTCTTTTAACCGAATTCATTAATAATAATTATATATCGGAAATTATTACAGTTTCGCCAGCTTTCGTTAATTACGGTTTTTATCCTTCTGTAAAAACGAGACCGTTACGTTTATCAGACGGTCTTAAAGCGTTAACGTGATAAAAAATGTTTACTAAAATAATATATTACACGGATAAATAAACACTAGGTTTTACCAAAATTGAAGCCTTGATAATGAAATTATGAAACCGTTATATAAAACAAATTAACCGGTATCGTTCCAATCTTAATACGATTAATTAAAGTGAATGCGGATAAGTTAATATTCGTTATATAAAGTTAGATAAACCTAATAATAAATTTAACGATAAATAGATAAGTCAATTCGTTATTATTAAAGTATATTTCTACGTTGTTAATACATAGTTACGAACGTATTATGAATTATTCCCAGTTTTTTATAGCTTCTTAATATAACGTTATAACCCGGGCCTAGTAGAATAAAGAGATATTAACGCGGAATAGAATACGCGCGGCGGAGGTGTTATTATTATGATAATAAAAATTAAAAAAATATAGAATAATATTTTTAAAAGACTATGAACTTTAAACGTATTAAATCAAGTTTTTAATATAAAATTATATAGAAGTACGTTGACCGGCTTAGTTAAATGCAAGCTAAAAACCCTAAAAGGTATAATTCAAATATAATAGAATGTTATAAGTATAACCTTAATAAACTAAGTCCGCTTAATTAATTTAAACGTTTATAAAGAAACATATCCGTAGCTGCAGCCGAGATATAAGACGTTAATAAAGAAATAGTAAAGTGCAGCCGAAGTAAATGTAAGAAGATTTGATTAAGCTGACGTTACGGTGGTGCTAGGATGGTGACCATATTATATTAAATTAAAAAAGGAAATTAAAAAATACAAAAAGAATAAAAATAAAACATAAGAATTATGAATATAAACTTTATCAATACTAGAATATCCAGATAACAGAAGTATAAGATAGGCGCCAGAATAACAGCACTCTCATATACTGAATTGAGACGGGGTGATTTGGTCCTGATCAGTGCATATTTTATGAGAGTGTCACGATTGAGCCCGCGGTCCAAGAGATAATGAAGGCAACGCAAACTGTATTATGTGGTATTGAATCCATGTATAAAGCGATAATAAGTGTCTCCTCTTTCTGGGGTTGCGCCCAGCGAAAAATGAACTCCTAAAAATACATGACTAATAATGACTAATTAATCGGCAAAGCCATGTACCCGGTTTTGTACCTTGTACCATTTTAACCCTTTTTTTTCGAGATAAAATCGTCTTCGATTTATTTTAAGAAATAAATGCTAACGTAACTAACTTTTAACGCCATAAATGAAAAAACATATTTAAAATATATTAATTAATTTAGTTAACGCTTACGCGGCTTATCCTTTATTTTCCTTAATTCAAGACTTCGTTTTTGACGTTTCGCCAGCTTATCCCGTTATTTAACCCTTTTTCTGTCCTTTTAAGCTTTATTTTGTTTTGTTTTTTTTGCGATCGAATTTTTATACTTAGGTTAATTAAGCTAGCCTTACGGAAAATATGGTTCAGGTCGCTTTTTTATAATTTGGTATGTATTTTTTAACTATTTATACGGTATATTATACCAACCCTTTATTATTATTCGAACTTTTTGATTATTAAAGGGTAATTATGATTTATATTTCGGCTTAAATAATAACTTTTTAAAAACCGGATAAAATTAGGTAGTTTACAAAATAAAGGAAAAAGGTATAAATACTTTAAAGGCTTATTTTGGCTAATTAATAAATATATAAGATTAAAGGGTAAAAGATTTAATAGTTAATATTTTAGTTAACGGGTTATTAATTCCTTTAGTCGGTTACTTAATTGGTCGTAGTCGTTTACTTTCCATAAAACGAGGTAATTAATCGGATTCCGGATTATCGACTTTTTTTAGATCGTCGATTTCCTCTTTTAATAATGGAAATAAAGATCTTTTAGGCCATAATCTTATAAGTTTTTTAATGTTATTATTATCTGGTTTTAAACCCAGGTACTTTTTAATTATATTAATTATCTTAAACTTTATAATAATTTTGCCTTATTTAATCGGTTTGTTTAGGTTATTATCTCCCTATTTTAAAAGGTTACCCGTAATAATATAAAATACATAAACTATTTATAGGCCGTAAGTATAATATTTAACCTAAGTAAGTATCCTTACGATCGTTATACGGGTAAGGGAATTATTAAACTTTAATTTTATCCAGGTCTTTCGGTATAATTATAATAATAATTAAATACGGTTAACCGTAAAATAAGTATTAAATATTAATATTCGATGTTTTAATCGGATATATAATATATTAACCTAATAACCTTTAAATTCTTTATTAATCTGAAATTTAATATAGGTAATAAACCAAATATATTCTAAGTTTACAATTTTAATTAGTTCCGTAATTTCGTTCAGGATATATCGGGCTTAGCCGTTAAAAATTATTTTACCGGCTTTAATAATAACGGCCAAAATACTTTAAGATATATTTTAAGCGATTAATTATATAAAGGCAGTAATATGTTAAAAACGTAAGTAAATATAATTTATTAAAATTATAAATGTTTGCCATAAGGAAACTGTTCCGGAATTATGTTATTTTTTACTGGTTTAATAAAGAGGTAAGGTAATATCTTTCCATAAACGTTTACCGTTTTAATTAAACGGATAAATAAGGATAACTCGATTAAAACGGATTTTTGGGGTAACTTATTAAATAAAATAAGGAGTGGAATTATTATTATATATCTTACGGAATAGCTGTATTATGTTATCTTTTTCCCATACTAATATATTAGGGATCTGGGCGAATTTTCCGGAATCCGACGTATTTAACTTCTTAAAGTTCCCATCTTTATTCTAGCTGGTACGTTTTTTGGATAATAACATAGTAACTATAAATGGATTAATTAAGGTATTAGGATGCGAAAATAGTAATAATTTATAACTTAAGGACTTAAATAATAACTAAGGATATACGTAATATATAAATATATATGTATATATTTAAATATGTAAATATGCAGATATTAAAATGTTAAGGTTAAAGTTATATAAGTACAGGAAATCGTCAGGAATTAATAACAACTTATATGTAAAATTAATCAAATACGATAAGGTTAGTATATTAATTTTTTAATCAAAAAAAGTATACGCCGAGGAAATGCCAGAAAATTCCGTTTGATATTATATGGGAAGATGTCGTCGCCGTTACGTACTTTAATCAATTATTTGTACCTATACTTTTTTTTCTTCCCATTACCATACCAACTTTTCCCTTCCGACCATATTTTCCAAACAATATAAAATTCTAATACTTATTTATCCATTCCTAAAATATTTAATTAATATTATTATCATAAATTCCCGTTAATCGTTAAATCCTTATAATACTTTAGATTTTCGTAAAAGTGCAAATCCTGGCAAATTAATTAATTTAATAAAAAAGTCGTTTATTAAAGAATTACCCGGTTTAGGCAACAGGTAATTTGATAATGCTTAACCTGCTTTTTTCCGTATTAATCGGAATTTCCGTAATCTCGATAAGATTTCCGCTATTCGTCGTACAAATTTGATAGTTTCGAATTCGTTACTATTTTCCAAACTTTTAATTAAACGTATCGATAAGGCTTTAGCTATTAATCGGATTATTAAGCTTTTATATAACCTTAATAATATTCGTAAGCCCCAAAATCCCATATACCGTTAGGCGCTTATCCATAATTTGGTTCCTACTTTCCAGTATAGGTACCGTAATACTGCGGTTTTTTAAGATTATTTACCTTTTAAGATTCCTATCATAAATAATCCATTATTAAAAATACCGTATTTATTACCATCGAATATCATGCCATTAATCGAATTATTAACTCCGAAGCCGGATTTATTTATAAATATTATTAATTAACGATTAATTAGTTACAGATTAATATTTTTAACTTTTTATATACCTGCTAATTTTCGACTTCGTATTATAATTTCGCTTTTAGTTTCGTTAATTCCAGCAGGAATTTGGATTATTAATCGGGTACCCGGCTTATTCTTTAATTTAGGTCCATCCCAACTTTTTAAAATCGAACTTAACGATAAGGATATAATAACTAAGTTCTGGAATAATTAGAACTATATTAAGGGTGTAATAATAAAACACTTCGAAATACATATTATCTTTATTTGGTACTTATTTTAGGAAAATGGTATTAATTAAATATAAATATTTGAAGTTATGTTAATCAACATTATCGGTAACCCTGCCAAAAGTCGGTACTATAAATAGCAAATTATCGGGGAAAACTTCTAGGTTATAACGGATACTTAATTTAATATTATTATTATGTTAGCTGATCAGGAAAAAAAGCTTTTATTATATCCTATATACGTTAAAATCATTCGGGATAAACCTATAAGTTCGTTCATAAACTTATTATCCAAGGATTCTCGGTATGTTACTAGCTTATTTATTTAAGTATTTAAAATGCCTAACCTAGTTTTATATAAATTATGCAAACGATAATATAAAGGTTTTAAATAGTTTAATTAATATAATATGTTCCTATTCTTTAAGTGCTGGTTAATTCCCGGATTTTATGGAAGGTTTTACGGTAACTATATCGGGTTTATCGAGGGTTATAGGTATATATTCCGGAATAATCGATTCGATTATTTAAAGGCCAAATACTTGCGGTTTCCTTAGGTTAAAAAAGATATCCGTTTAAAAATTTATTTAGTTATTAAGGCATTCGATAAAGGCCGCCTTCGTTTAATAATCAAAAGATATATTTTTAATCTTTAATACTTAACAGAAATCCGGTTTTTTAGGTTTAGAAATATTAATTAGTTATAAAAAAGTATAGGCGTTATATAAGATAATCGTAGGCAAAATAATAAAAAACTAAGGGAAAACCCTTTACTTTTAGTTTCTTTTAATTAATCGCGTTAATTTTTTCTATTCGTTTAATCGATTCGTTTCGGGTATCTTACTATCGTCCATAATTACGTAACCCTTTAATTAACCATTAAGTATTTGGACCTTAATATTAATTCTTACAGGTTTTAAAGTTTTAGGCTGCCAGTTTTCAAGTGGCTCGACTTTCGCAACATCTAAAATATCTAACATAGCATTTTCTGGTTAATCGGGTAATAACCTCGTTTAATCGTTTTTATGTAAGTTTATCGGCTTTTAATATCCTTTTTTATTCTTTACAAATTACTTTAATTTATTAATAAGGAAAATCCCTTATAACTTCGTTTTATTAATTTCCTTTAAATAATAAGTACCTTAATTATTAATCTTATTAATTAAGTACGGTCCAGTTTAACGGTACTTTAATTTCATACCTTTAAATATATCAATATATCTTAATATGTCGTATAAAAGTACCAAGTTATTTACTTATAAAGGTTTATCTTTTATTTTATTTTTATTTTTTTTATCTGCAAATTTGGTAACTTTATATTTTTAATCGCTAATTACTTTAATAATCTTAATTATATTTTCGGCCTTTCTTTCCAGTAATCGAATTTTCTATATAATTAAATCTTTTTTTAAAATATCAAAATCCTAATTTATAATACGCCAAATCGGTAACATTATTTTAATCGGTAAAATTACTTTTTAACCGTATAGCAATTCGTAAGGATTAAAATTATAATTCTTAACGGTTATGTTATCGGCGAAGATCATTTTCGGCAGGAACTTAACCCATCTTTTGCTAATACCATTCGTCGTTTTCATTAAACCTTTAACGATCGGGATATATCCTCTTTCGATTAAACCTTATCGCTAGGCAATATATGCAGCTTTAATCTTCCTTTAAATTCCAAAAACATTACAAACTTTAATAACTTCGCCCTTATTTTTAAAGCCTCCGTTTATCTTAATCTTAATCGGAATGCCATATCGATAAAAAATATATTCGTTTAAAAAGTTCTTAATCGTAATTAATATAATTAAACGTAAAGCTTTAATTTCCAGGTAACCGGATAATTCGTATTTAACCTCGATAATAACCTTATAACTATTATTATTAGGCATAAATTGTATATCGATTACCTAAATAGCAGTTATGTTAATAAGCTAAAAAAAGCCGTAACTTTTTTCGAAACGTTAATTAATAACTTTTTAGCATTTTGGATACGTAAATACCGCTTCTCGAATTTATCCATATATTTTACGCCAATAATAAAAAGCTGCTATATGCCGATAGGTCGAATTTCGTCCTTTATAGCCGTAATCCTTATAATATTACCTAATTATTACGTATTACTTTTGCTAGTTATCAACCACCTTACGGATACCGTATCGCTTATCTGCCTTACGCCAGAAAATCCCGTTTTAAACAAAATAATTTAAAGCTTCGGCCTTAAAAACCGTTCTCTTTTTCCTCGGAACGTTTCGCCATTAATCAAAAAGATCTAATATCGTCAGAAATCTCGCATACTTTTATAACTTTTTAAACTAATTTTTAATAAAAGGTCTTTACATTTAACTAATCGTAATAAATATCATAACTATATTAATTAAAATAAGATTAAGCCGAATAACGTTTAGCTAAATATTAATAAAGTTATCGACTTTTCTTTCTTATTAATCGTCCAGCGCGTTAAAAACTTTAGGTAACTTTTTCGATAATCCGTTAACGGCTATATTCTTTTTGCCAAAAATATGCTTAATTTCGAAATCGAATATCTTTATCCATATAACCTAACGGGTAAAAAGTGCTTTAGGTAAAAAATTTATCGAATTATTAATCTGGGCTATCAACACCTTAACGTTGGTTTTTAACACAAATCGGATTCCATAAATATGGTTTCGAAATCTCCTTAAAATCTTAAAAACGGCTTAACATTTCAGCTTACTAACATCGTAATTTAACTTAACGCGTTTTTAAATATTACTTTCGAAACGCGCCAAATACTTAATTTTATTAATTATTTATCCGAAAATACTTTTAAAACCTTACTTGCTTACATTTATCCTTATAATAATTTTTCCTATTATAAGGTTATAATCTAAGGTAATTAAAGTCGGGGCTATCATAATTACTTTCTTAACGCTTTCCATGGCTTTATCCTAATTAAAACCCTAAACGAAAGGTTAATTCTTCCGAAACAGTTTTGTAAAAAGCTTAACCTTTATAGCAAAATACGTAACAAAAATCCGATAATAAACCATAATACCTAAAAAAGTTTTAACCTCCGAAACGTTTTTATAAGCCTAAATTTCCAAGATCTTTTCCACTTTGGCTATATTTAAACGGCAATTATTTATTCCATAAAGAAATCCGATTATAACTATAATTTCTTAATACCATTAAAACTTTTTTATATTAATTAAAATACTAATAAGCTTATAATTAAATAAAATCTTATTAATATTAACGATATGTTTATAAACAAATCGCCGAATCCTTAGAAAAATCTTTTCGTTATCGTATTTTATCTTTAAACCTTTAATTTTAACGTCGTTAACAAATAGGCGAACTATGTTAAGTATTAGATCGTCCAAAATCCTCCTAACCATACGACAAAAGTAAGCCACAAAGTTGGTAAACCCTATAAACATACTAATATACCTAAGCAATCCTAAAAATGTCGCGAAAGTAATCAGATCTCTGCTAACCGGGGCCAATATAACCTAATCATAACCTAAAAAAAAATCTACCAGAATAACTAAGGAACACATAATAAAATCTACAAAAAATTCGTCGCAATTTTCTGGCATAAAGGCATTTCGCAAAATAATAACGTTTAACTTTATCGCAAAATTAATTAATCACAATTTACCATCCTTCTTTTGCATAAGGAACCAAACGTTTTTATACGTAGCATAAAACTATTTAAATATTCCTTTTTATATTCGTATTCGCAATACCTCGATTAATTTATCTTTAAGGTTAACCGGCATAATTATGCCTTTAATTTACCACGCTTTATAAGGGATTATTCGGATTTCATAATCTGGTATAACACTAGATTTAATCTTACCATACTCCTGCCAATCCCAGGCTAAGGCAGCCTCTTTACGGAACAACATCTTTTTAAAAAAGGCTTTTTCCGTACGGGTAAACTTATCGCCTAATTAATCAAAAACAGCGTCGGCCCTTTCTTCTGTAAATCGGGTCCCTCGCGGCATAATAATAAATCTAAAGAATAAGGTAGCTAACAAAGTACCAGGTTCGTCAGGTTTCTTTTCGCTTTAATTAATAACTCGCTAAACCTCCTTAAGCTCTTTAACCTTTTAATCTGGATCTCCAAAAAGTACTGATTCATCGGGTGGTATATTATCGACAGGAACTACCTTTTTCCACTTCGGTTTATACATCGTATTAATCTGCACGATACGGTCCTTATTAACTTTTTCTCGTATCTCTTCTTACAAAATTCCGTACAGGGCGTATGCAAGTTCTTCATCGCTAAACTATCTTAGTACCGTATCTCCAGGCTTCAGCTTATCTCCTATAGCTTCTTAAATAGTTATCGGGTCTTAATCAGCACAGGTATTATTAATCGAGAAGATATACGGGCCCGTAACGTATTCATTTATCTCTTCGCTTATAGGCCTGCTTTCGCCAATAAAACGGCCTACAGGTCTACCGGCTCCTCTTTTTCTAGCTCTTCTTTAACGCGGATGTTGCAAGTAACCCTTTTAGCTATCTTTTTTATCTTTTTATTTTTAAATAAGCTATCGTTATATTCTTAAAGCTCCCAGTATAAATTAAGAGATGTTACTTTAATCGTTACCATCTATCGTAATTGCAAGTATTTATTTAGCGGAATATCGGAAATTTAGTAATTATCTTTAATTATTCTTTCTTTTAAGTTTAGTTTTCGATTTAACGCGTTTATTTTGCCGTTCTTTAATCCCTTTTAATAGATAATAATAAAATCATACTTTGCTAATTTTTTAGCATAACGTAATTATTGTTCTATTAACCGTCTGGTACGAATCAAACAAATAAGATTTTTATGATCCGTATATACCTCAAGCTCCTAAAACTTTCCCTTAAGGTATTGTTTAAATTTTCGAAAAGTCTTAATAATAATTATAAATGCTTTATCGGAAATGGTGTAATTTAAGTTTATTCTCTTTAATTTATGAAAATAGAAGGCAATAAGATGTAAGTTATCCTAATTGTCGTGGTATTTAATTATTACGCCTAAAGGGTAACCTAAAACGTTGGGTTTAAGTTTAACTAAGCGGCTTAGGTCGTACACAATTAATATTAGCTCGCTGATAATCAGGTCATTAAGTTTTTAAAAAGCCTTTCTTGTTTTTATTAATAATTAAAGTTCGTTTCCTTTTTTATTAAGTTTAATAATAGTATAATTATTTTGCTAAAATATCGAATAAATCTTTTGTAATATTTAACAAATTTAAAAAAGGCTTATACTTTCTCAATTATAATAGGCCTTTTCTACTTTTCTATTATAACGATTTTCTTAAGGTTCACCCTAATATATTCTAAGGTAATAATATGTCTTAAAAATTCCAGTCTTTGCTCATGGAATTACCTTTTTTCTGTATTAACCAGCAGGTTTGCGTTTTATAAGACTTAAAAAACTTTATAAACGTGTCCTATATGCTTTTTTATTTTTTTCGAATAAATGAGAACATCGTCAAGGTAGTAAATAACGAAAATATTTAAGTACTTTTAAAGTATATAGTAAACCATCCGCTGGAAGGTTACTGATACGTTCGTAAATCCGAAAGGTATAACAAAATATTCGACAAGTCCGTATTTTATTTTAAAGGCTATTTTCTATTTATACCCTGGTTTAATACGTATTTAATTTTACCCTTCTCTAATATTTAAGTTTACGAACTACTTTGTTATATAAAGGCGGTCCTTTATTTTATTAATTCGGGGTAACGGTGTTCTATTTTCAATTATTATATTAGTTAACTGTTTACAATCGATAATTAAATGTAGTTTTTCGTTTTTTTCTTAATATAAAAAATGTCAGATATCCGGTTAATAACTTAAAACGTTATATATAACTTTTTAAGCTTGTCTTTAAGGTATTTACGTAATGCCTATAATTCCTTTTCGATAAAGTTGTAAATCGGGTAAAATCTAGTCGATATTCTTTTTATCAGGATTATCTTATAATCCCATTCGTTCTACTTTAATATTTTCGTTTTAAATTCTTTTTGAAATAATCGTTAGTATTGATGGTATTATGAAGGTACGTCACTTATCTTTTCTGGCTTCAACCGTTAATGTTATAGGTAATCGTTTATTTTATGTAATTTTGTTTTAATGGCAATGATAATACGCTATCTTTTTATAGTACTCTTATTCTTTTTTATATTTCATTTTCATAAGTAGTAAATTTTTTATCGTATTCTTATTCTTACATTGGTCGTTGTCTTCGATTAAATGTTAAAATCTTTTCATATTTTATTTCTTAATAGAAAAGGTCTAAAACGAACTTTTTTAGCCCCTTATTTAAGCCATTAAAGGGTTCAGCTGGTATAACTATCGTTTTTCGAAAAACTATATCGTAATTACTTATTCAAGCTATATCGAAATTTATTGTCTAATTTCGTCCTTTAATGAAAATATGGTAATAATTATTTTCGCTGGTAATCTGTTTATTATCGTAAATAGGTACCTAATATTTTACCTTTTCGGCAATGTAAAGTTTCATCTTCTTCTTTTATAATAACTGAAGTTAAATAATTATATCTAGTATAATACAATTAATTTTTGATACTCTGTAATCTATAAATACAATAAACTAAAATATTTAAATTTATATTTACAAATTGACAAGGTCGTTTTTAATTCTTATTATTACGTTTAAAACCTTTTTAAAAGGCTTTTACTAGCTTTTCCGAGTTTCCCCATCCTGCGGCTCTTTTATAAGTAGCGTCTATTTTTTTAATCGTTTTTAACGCCTTAATACGCTTCTAGTTTTATTAATTAAGGGCCTATAATTATTTTAGCTATTTTTCTTATCGGCATAACTGGCCTTCGAAAAAAAGGCTTCGTATATAGAAATCTTTTTTACTATTATATTTTGGGTCGGAACTTTTTGCTTTTCTGGTCGTACTAAAAACTGGACATTATATTACCTTGTATCCTTATTTCCTTCCTGCATTTCTTTCCTAAATGTTTCGTCGTTTATTTAAATTGTTTATATAAGTTAATTGAAAATTTAAAACAATTACTTTTAATAATCCTTTTGTAACCGTTTAGTAAATCTATTTATTTTTATCTTATGATCGTATTATCCGAAATAACATATAAAGTCTTCCTTAAAACACCTTTTTTTAGGCTAACTTACCGCTGCCGTAATAACGTCCATCGTATCTTAAAAGGTATATCTTAGCAATCTTTTATAATACCGGGAATCCTTAGGATTTTTTTAATTTTATTATAAAAGTCAAATCCTTAGTTATTTATTCGTATAATCTAATTTCTAATATATTGCTATTTTTCATATTTTTAGACAGTAAACGGGTTTGTAATAAATTATATAAAACTTTCCACACCGGTTTAGTTATTCTGATAATAAAGCTTCGTTTTAACGTTAATATTGCTCAATTTATGTGTTTAATTCTAACTATTCCTACCACTATTACCGTTTTTATTAAAAACGAAAAAGTAGCTCATATTTTATAAGATTCTTCCATCCGTCGTATCCCTTTAGCTACTGGGTTACTATAAGTCCTATAATTAGGATTCGTTATTCCTAGGTAACTACCTAAAATAATTTCTTTACGTTTTATAATCCTTATTATATTATTTTTAAGAGACTGTAATCGTTTTTAACTTTAATTATATTAATTAGTCTATTATTATTACCCTAATTATTTCGAAGAAACCTTTAAGGCACCGGTATTTATATATTTCATCGCTATCTTTTTTAATTATTTTATATTAATAAACTATACGCCCTGTCTTATTAGAATTATAATATTGAATAATATAAAAATTAGGTTATTAAACTGCACTTAATTCTATAAATTCAGGTACTGTTTTATGAGATATATTTATTCCTTATAACGTATTAATACTAAGTGGATACCTTAGCATATTATTTTGCCAGCCCTTAAAATATCGAATCCTTTAAGCGTATTTTCGGTCGTCGATTTTAACTACTATAACGATATAATTTATCAACTTTTCGGGACGTTTATCTTTAAATAAATCTTTTTAAACCTTTTTCTTTAAATTGTTAAAAAATATGACTATTAAAACTTTTTATCCCTAGTTAATCTTTAAGGTTCACTAAGCGAAACAATTGCTGTATTTACAAGCTGATCCTTTTTACTTCAGGTTTTTAATTTTGTTTTCGGCTTTTATCTTTTTATCTACTATTTCGAATATTTCCCTTAATTCTTTTTCGAATTTCTTATAATCGTTATACATTACCGTAATTACTGTAAACCTTTATTTAAGAGGGTTAATAACCTATTTATGGAAAACGGGCTTAAACCAAGTAACCGCGTTTCCGGTTAATTATTTCATAACAAATTGGATTCGAAAGCTAAATATTGCGAGCCTAATCGGAAAGTACTTAAAATATGCGCGACATTTTATAAGAAACTGTTATAACTTGGTAATAGTTCCGTTAAAGGGGTCGGGCTTAATAGGCTTCAGAACTTCTCCGGCCTCCTTGCCATAAGCTGTCTAAGCGAGCTAAGCTGGCTACGATGGTTATGCGAGCTGCTCTTAAGTCGCCCGTCTGGCTAATTCGACTTTCTAGGCCTCTAACTGGTGGCGGGTTTCCTCGAATATATTAATAAGTACGGTCTTATCGTTAAAAAGCCGCGTAACTGCATTAATTAACCAGTCTAATCGTCGTAAGGCTTCTTCCTAAGAAAAACTAGGTTTAGTCTCTTTATCGTCGGAACCTATGGTATTATCTTCGAGGACCTCGAAGGTTGCCTTAAAGGCGGGTTGCTTACTAGATGACATAATGTCGAAAATATTGCTTAAAGTTTAACAACACTACTAAACAAAAGCTTATAACGTATAACAGCTGGTCGGTTTAACCAAGTATTGAACCTAAGTCGTACGGTTTATGTTAACAATAATATTATAAAAAATAAAAAAATAAAATATGCGATAATTACGTCTGGTAATAACAAATTATCAAAAGTAATCTAAGTAACCAAGTTATATTATAAACTGGTACCCTCTAGGCTATAAGAAAACCAATAAGTGTATCTATATACTGGTGCCATAATAACCTGTCTTGCATAACTCGAATGGCTCTGTCGTCGAGCCCATCGAACCAATGGAGCCTGGCTCGAATGGCTTTACCATCGAACCTGTCGAGCCTGTAGGGCCTTGCTCGAATGGCTCGATCATCGAGCCTATCGAGCCATCATGTACGGGTCACGTGATCCTGAACTACAAGGTACTTGTGTCATGGCGCCGACCGTCTCCAAAGGAGCCAAACCCGTTGGGTCATAACACCAGCATCTTGAGCTTGACGCAAAATTTGAAGTCATCACCACCACAAGTTCTTCAGTGCGAATGACGATTTCTCCACAAACACTTAATAAGGTGACTGCCTATTAACAGGAGCACACAATGATTCATTCTACTTCCTCTTTTTCGGCTTCGGAGAACACATGTGGCTGATTTGGTCGAGTGGGAGAGGAGCGTCCCCTGGCGGGTCTCTGGAGCCCTACCTTCACTCTCGTGACTACGAAATCCACTAGGGCAGAGGATAGTTTTGATTCCAAAATAAGACAGGAAACGAGGGCTTACGGTGAAGAGTTATTCCCGCTTCGTATCAAGCCAGGCTGTCTGGGTGAAATTCACGAGCTGTCGGGCGCTGAGATCGATCCACGTGTTATTGGTCCTGCCTAAGTCGGGGCTCCACGGTCGAAGCACGTCAATTAATAGCAGTAGCTGACCGATTCGATTTAAGAATTAATTAGAAACAATATTTGAAAGGACTGCTAATCTTCGGATATACAAGCAAGGGGTCGTCCTCTTTGGTAGGTACAAGTAGGTAGTCAAGAACAGGCTTGTTGCCAAGGCGTAACTCCCCAACTCCGACCGACTATATTCGAATATACAAAACTCAAAAAAAACAAGAGAATATGATACGGCAGATCCTAAGCAGACGGTACACAGAGAGATGACGGGTCATTCTAGTAGTCATACAGGTAGCACAGGAAGGGCTCGTAGATATCCAGGATCTGGCCGACGGTGACCTCACGCCTCAGCCCCATGGAACTCAGAACGGTATCACGGGTCAGAGGCTCGCAGTTGTCGCCGGGCGTCGCGCAGCCACTGATGTTCCGCAGGCGCGAGTTGTCCTTGATCTGCCACTTGCGCCACATGCGGTCGACGAAACCGTGGTGCAGGAAGAAGATCGGGTCGCCCGGGGAACCCGACACGGCGGCCATGACGGCGCCGATGCCGTTGTGGCCGTAGGCGTGCGGCCTGGGGATCGTCGTGTTAGTGTGGATCTGGTAATTATAAGGGGGTGCTTCCCGCTGTGCCAGACTTACCCCATTTCGCTGCAGCTCTCCATGCTGGAATACGTGTTCCGGGAGTTGCAGCTGTCGACGAAAGCCTGGTTGACGTTCGCCGTCTGCGTCTCGTCTACCGCTCGTGCGAGACAGTGAGGTGAGTTCGAGGCGCCGGGCCCGATGTTCAAAATCGTACCGCCGAAGGCCTGCATGACCGCCGTTAGTGGCCAATACACTCCAATGGTCCTCGTCTAATCAGAATGGTACTCACGCCGTTCTGGATGCAGGTGCCCCGTCCGCCGTTTGCGGGCGGGAGGTCCCCGAAGTACTCGTCGGTGAACAAGCCCGAGCCGGCGAAGTTGCCGGCATCGCGCACCTCATCCCACCAGGGCAGGGGCGCCGTGTAGCCGCACTCCTCGCGGAGCAGTCCCGAGAACACCCAGGTGTAGTACCGGTGCCACGGGAGGAACAGGCCGCTCATGTGGATGCGGTTCGTCATCTGCTGGTGCACCGCCACGATGTCCTCGTACCTGCTCTGTGAGGGACTGAAGTTGCCCGACGGCGGCTTCTCCATCAAACACTTGACGGCATTGACGAACGACAATTTGTCGGCATCCCTCATGTTCCGCCACTCGACTCGGATTCTGGGGTTCGCGCACGTAGCTTGGGCAGTGAACTCGTCCGTGGAGGCGGGCGACGAAAGCTCATCATTATTGGCATCCGTGTCTTCATCGTCGGCGGCACCGGCCTGGGCTTCTTCGAGCGTCATCGTGTCAAATTTACCGAACATGTCCAATGGAAGCGCCAGTTGCTCTAGGTCCTCCGTCAATCCATCTAGATCTTGCTTCACTTCGTCCAACAGTCCCCTGTTGGGGATGTTCAAGGCGGACGCGGCGGCGGCGCCGTATAGGACCCGAGAAGTAACAGAGAACCGCATGTTCGCCGATTGATGTGGTCTTCCTAAGCCGTCGTCCTGAGCTGTCCTGGGAATGGAGTTTTGACCGAGCAAAGGAGGACTGACAGGGCGGCGGATGCTTGGTTCTTCAAATAAACTTCGGAAAGACTCCTTTCAAGACCTTATTAAACAACCGGGAGAGCCCACGTATCTTGTGGAAAGTAGGGTGATCATGTCATAAAACCAAGTGTCAAGTGGATCGTTTTGTGGGATTATTGACGTTGCCAGATCCCTAAGGGCAGTGATTTTCACGACCCTAGATGTTGTATTTCCAGGGTCAAGTTACATCATGGCCGGATTTGGCGCTTTGGGGCTTGGGTGAGAGTGCCAACCGGAGGTAGGGTTTGCAATTACCTACCCACGGGTACCAATTCACTACTCACGACGTGAATTACTACGAAATAAAAGCGTAATACTTACTATTACCTACTCCGTATTACTTACAGACCTTTATTACTCACTTAAGATTGAAAATGTCGTTCGTGGATACTCGTGGGTAGCGTGGGTGGGCGGTTAGTGCAAACCCTGACCAGACGACGACCGCGGCGCAAGGGCGCTTCCTCGGAATTGATGGGCAATAACTTCTGCCAAATGAGACTTGGGACTGACAAAAGAAGGCAGGTGGAATACGAGTGGAAGGTGGGAAATGTGGTCATGGCTCACCCATTATTATCGATGAGATGCTCCATACGGTCTAGAGCCCTGACGATCGCCTCGTAACGACTGGACTGTCTCCAGCCCCCGCCCCGCCCAAGAAGCCAAGGAAGCCAAGACAGCCGCCGCGCTCCGCAGCTTGTAGCTATTCGGGCTGGACTATGCCATGATGCGGCTTACTACCCATTACCTTGTCCCAGCAGATCGGTTTGCAACAAATGCACCCGGCGCTTGAGGGGCCCATCGGTGCCATCTATCGTGATGCCGTCGACGACCGCAGAGAAGAACAGTGACATTGCTGTCAGGTGGTGGTTGGTAAATTTCCGATCAGCGCACCTCGTTCGGACTTGCGCATAGGTACACAGTAATACGACGTAGTAATAAGGGGAGAGCTAGCTAGTGTTAGAAATGGATATTGCCGGCCGTGACCGGGGGGGTGAAATTGGTACAGTACGTAATTCCCTTTTCTGCCCATTTCAAAACACCCCCTTAGCAAATTTGCTTGTATTGAAGTGCTGCCAAACGCGGGTGTCGCACTCCGAAGGATCGGAAATCAGTGATGGTGACCCTCTTCAGCAGACCGGAACTCAACTGCAATGTTCTACACCAACGAGAATAACGACGTAGAAGCAATTTTTCATAGAGTCCAATGAGTGCGACAAGCCTGCATGCATACATCGCATGTCCTAGAAGAATGCCCCTATTTTGGCGATTCGGCGAAATTAAAGGGCCAATCGCATCTTACTAGATTAGATCTAGATGTAGCTTCTTTTGAAGCCCCGTTTTACACCGCGCGTTGATGGGGCCCCCTCGAAGGTCGCAATCATGCTAGAAGGGGGCGAAGCAAACCATTGACTGATCTCGACTGCAGTTCGATGTTGCTGCCCTGTCTTGCAGTCGTCGTCGTGCTTGAAGTGTGCCCTCCTTCATACTCACAGGGCTGAAACGCACTGTTACACCCTGTTTTGCCTGAGCAATGCCAAGCAACGGTATTCCATTTGAAGTTCGCTCTTCATTTTTTTTGGCGTCGTCACATTCTAGAATGCCTCCATCTGATGGAAACAGATAAATGCTCTTCCTATGCACCTCCAGGCGCGATGGATTCCAAATGAATTCATACATCTATTCTCTGCTGCAGCGATAGGACCCAGATCTATCGCAGCCGTAGAAATCTGACCGGATTCTCGACCGCTCCAATTCGGATGACCTCATCCATGCTGACACCCAACCTACCAACTAAGGGTGCAGCGTGCCGAGTATCCTGAAGATTTCGGCAGTTAAGAACTAAGCGGGGTTGGCGACCGTACCAGTAGCATGTTTGCCGTTGAACGAGTCCGAATCCGACCAACATGATGTGCGCATGCAGGACTGTGGGTGGTTGTCCTACGACTCAGTTTTCTGGTCGACCTCGTATTCGAAATCGGCGAACTATACTTACCAAACCGCAACCTCAACGACTATCTTGGCTGATGTTGGGATTTGGGATTTCTTCTTCCCACAGCGGGGTGTTTCGCTACGCAACTGTAGGACCCTTCACTGCCAACCCTATAGTATGTACACTTGCGTCACTATTCCCGGCCGAAATTGCTTGGTATCGCTGGCGGGTGCGCGTGCTAACCTCGAAAACATGGCGAACTCTACGTATTGATATCGTGTCAGTAGTGAAGCTCTCGTTATGGCATCATTGGCAGAGGGAGTGTCATTTCTCATCTGATATGTCGATCTTTAAGCATTATCGTATGTTCATCATACATGCGTATGTGACCGACTGCATATCTATCACCGCTCAGGTAGGCTCACTGACCGTTTTGGCAGTTTCGATAGAGAACTGGCGGAGCTACAGCATGTCTCCGGCGGCTTATGTCGGCTACGCCATGAGGCTTCTTTCAGCTTGTCAACGAACACTAGTCGGCCGCCCGATGAAGCTATAGGGCTGTGAAGTAGGTCATGTAACTTCAGTCACCGCCAGCTCTTTTCAGATTCTTTCTACATGGTTTGTCCATTCTGCATAATACGTCATCCACATTCTCGTCGCAAAGGATTGAGGCATATCGAGAAACTTGCGTTCACCGTCTATCACAGCCCATGTAACGTATTTTTATCCCGCTTTTCAATCATCCTTGTGGATGGCTTATGCGACTGTCGGCGCATCCCGTAAGACTAACCGAGGCAGCGCCGTCGCTCGCGATACACCGCCTGCCACACAAAAAGTAGACGCGGGTTCGACTCGAGAAGTGCCTTACCCCCCCCTATTGCCGGGTATGTAACCGAGGCAAAGCCTGTTACGCCAAATTCATGGCCAATAGGCTTAATGAGTACGAACAGTTGGTCTGATCTCATTAGCCCCGCGGTGTCTCCCTCGGAAAAGGGTAAGGGTTTGATTGACGCCACGCTCACCAAAGATATTAGTTGGTTTGTAACTGCGCATGGTAACGCGTAGAAAGTAGCCCGTCGCTTCATTATAGGGCCCAGTTCTAAGCTCTACTGTCAAGTCCTTGCATTCTTACAGCAGGGTTTAGGTGTGGCGATGACGCTTCAAAAGGCTTCCACAGACATGGGCGAGTCGGGGCGAAGCCATCTTGACTGATCTATTTCTGGAAGGCTCCGACTTGACTCAATTCGACTAGCCGGGATGTCGCATCTCAGAACTGGTAGACCCACCCCTTTTCTCGCAGCCAGGTTGTGCTGCCGTTTTCCCTACCTAGCTCATCACCTGCCCGTGCTGTCTGTAGCAGTAACTGTGGCTTGCTGCATGTAACCAATAGTCGGTAGCGGCGAGACCTCGATAGCAGGCTCGGCACAGCTGTTCACCGTCGCATTGCCCGAAGCGCTGTCGGCGGTCTTCATGTAGATCGACGCTGAAGTGGTCCTGGTGGTAGACCGAGGGAGTATCTCGTCCTCCAACCCCAGTCAGCTTCAGCGGTACGCAGCTCCATGGATGCATGAAAGGATGATGCGAACCAGCCGCAGCGATTCCAACAGCATCCCCACAACAAGAATAATGGCAACGTACCACCGCCAAGGCGCCCTCCCCGCGCTACTACAAGGCCAGCCTCCTTAGGGCGGCATGGGGCCGCACCTCCAGACTATAGTCGCGCGGGTTCGGACCGCCCGCCGCCCCGGCGTTAGCTCAACGTTGAAGTTCTCGAATAGGCCTGAACCGCCAGTGTCAAGTCCCTACATTCCTCCCAGCTTCCCCACCCAAGCCCCCGATGACGGCGCGGAGGAAGTGGAGGGGGTCTCCTCGCCGACGTTCAATCCCCGGACGCAAGTCGGCATTTCTATACGATAATGTGCCCACCAACAACCGGTACACGGGATGCGACAAGTGGAACCGGCGCTTGTCATGACAGACACTGTCGGGACCTGGGGTGCAATTCCATGCACTGCCTCCTCCCCAAGGCATTCGACATCGATCCGATAGACCAAGTGATGATATATTAGTGCGCTTAATGTTAGACGCATTAACTGCCTCCCTGTCGCACCCACTTCTGGTTGCCCCGATTTTCATAGTCGATGAGGTTCCTTTGAGGTGCTCTATCTTCCCGAGTACACTGTACTTAAGTACTCGCTTCTCGAGTGCCATGGTCATGTCCTGTTAGCTTACTCGTTTATGTGCTATTTTCCACCACTAGACGGCCATTTTCATAGACACGGCATTGCTGTATAAGACACGCCCGTGCATAGTCGCGCCCTGCTTATGTCAGACACGAGCGTGTTCACTATTAGGGTTGAAACTTGTTGTTTTATTGTCTTGTGTTCTTAATTATTTCATAATTAATGTCTAGATGGTTTGGTATGTCCATACAAATGGTATGGCTGGAAAGGTTTTTACCTATGATCTTAAGCAATTTCTGATGTTTTCGTTATACGCCATATTCCTGATACTTACCAGTTATCTAATATATCCTTTTAAAGTTTACTCTTTTGATAATAGGCCTTAAATATAAAATATTAATTAATTAAAATAATTTTCGAATCCTTATAAATTGTTTTTAAATAATTTTTAAGTTTTGCGTTTTTATATCTTTATTTTAATCTCCGTTAACCTTAGTTATTAAGTAAATTACTTGAATGAAAGAATTAAAAAGGCCTTTATTAACTTATTTATAATTATAGCGTTTATAAAAATATATATTATTTTCATTTCTCCTTTAAATTACTTTTTATCATAATTAATAATTATACATATTTATATAAATAAGCCGGATTGTTTATTTAGTATCATATTAAATAATAATGATAATTAAACTATCGAATCGAATTTCAACCGATTTAATTAATCGTTATACGTATATAACGGTTTTTATAATTTAAATAAGTATTAATAATTTTGTTTTTATTATAAAAATAATGATTATATTTTAGTTATTAACTTATCATCTGATAATCCCGCTGAATAAACGTATTAGGTAAGCTTAAAAGGGTTTTCGATCGATTAAAATATCGAAAAAAACGTTGACGTACTACATAATCGAGTCGGCCACATAAGCGAGTCGGCTAGCTTTCTTAACTTTTGAACTTTCTAACTTTAATTACCAATTTTTCAATATTAATAACATAAAACGTCTTACAAAAGAAGCCAGGATGAATTTAGCTATCCAGTTCAAAAAGCGAAACCTGAAACTTACTTTTAAAAAACTTTATTATATATATGACGTCCCCGAATTTACTTTGAAAACCCGATATTACGGTCGACGCGCCCGAATTAATATTATCCTTAATTTACGAAAATTAACGCCGACCGGAAAAAATCGATTATCGACCGAATCCTTAACTTAAATATGCGAACGTTTCTTTTCCGGATTTAGCATATTAAAGATATAGCAAATTTACTGCTGGCTTAACGCATAGTAAAACGTATCGAAATTAACTAGACGTGGAATTTTGTTGGACGGCAAAAAAACTTAAAACGTATTTAAATCGGAAAATCGATTATTAAAAGGTATTATGCGAAAACCCAGAAATATTTCGCAAACAATTTAAATTTGTTCGAAATATAATCGCAAAATACGATATCGCAAAAAGGGATATTTATAATTTTAATAAACCGGGTTTTTTTATTAAAGCTTTTTATAATGTCGAATATAATAATTATAAATTTTAAAAAACGTTAAAGATTAAAATAAACGTCATAAAAAAATCGAGAATAAATTATAATTATATAAGTTATTAATTTATAAAATTTAATATTACCGTTATTTATTATTTTAATTACAAGAATTTATTTTAATTTTTAATATCGTAATAATTTATTATTAACTAATTAAGAAATTGATATTAATTATAATAATTAAATAGCAAACGAATCAAGTTCAAAATAAATTTAATATTTTAATAAATATATTTAAACGCCGACGAAAAAAACAAAAGGTTTTTTTATTTTTAACGGTTATAAAAATTATCATTTAATTAAATTCGAAAAATATTACGCAAATAACGGTATTATTACTTTTGATAAATTTTTTAAATTTTTTTATCTGTTTTAACCTTTCGACGTATTTTGCTTTTTTATTTTAAAACGTGTTTATTCGTTTTATATCGAAAGTTTAATACGATATTATTATATTTATAGCGCGAAATTCTCTTCTTTCTTTAGCTTTTATAACGCGTTTAAAGCTATCATAACGTCCGATAACATTAAATCCGGATTTACGAAAGCTGAACTTATTTTATTCGATTTTAATAATATCCTTTTCAACTTGGATACTATTTTAATTATGCCTATATCGACCGTTTTGCCGTTTACTTCCGCCGCTTCCATTTTTACCTTCGCTTACGAAAACCCTTAAAAATATCCGTAAAATAACGAAGTAAAAACGTTACTTATAAAAAAGGGCCAGAAATTATTACGGTAACTCGCCGACAAGAATTATTAAATCGGTTAATTTTTTAAATAAAAGTTACTTAATACTTTAACGTAAAGTTATTTTACTTAAATAAAAAATTACCTAATTATGCGAAATTAACCATATCCTTAGCAAACGTTAAAAAATTAAAAATAATCGTTTTCAAAAAGGAAAAATACTTATTATATAAAAAGAATAAGCTTTTTTGGCCTAAAAAAAGGGTAATAAAGAATCGCATCTAATAAAGGCTAAAGGTAGCTATCATAAAAGAGTTAAGACGAAAAAACGAAAGTATAGGATCTGCGGTAAGCCCAGACATAATGCGCGTATTTATGACAAAGCTGTAGATACGTTTAGCAATAAAAAAACCGATTGGTTAGAATTAATGTATTACGTTATGTTTGTTTTATTTGGGCTTGTTGTTGCGATATGCCAAAAACCGGCCGACTTGCTTATGTAGCCAATTCGCTTGTGTAGTACGTTCTTAATTATTTTGAAAATATTTATTCTGCCTTATTTTAAAACGTAAATGTTAAAGTTTTAATAAATTAAAGCTTAATGGTTTCTCGATTTAGAAATTAAACCTATTACGATAAATTCCGAATAATACTTTAAAGATATTTATTAAAATGCTTTCGATTATAAATTAATTTCAATTATTAATAAAGTAATAAAGATAAAGTTATCTTTTCAGCGTAAATATTTATTAAAAGTTTTATTATTTTACCAGTACCTCTTTTTCCATAATAAGCGAAAAAATACCAAATTATAAGCGACATTTTCGCAATACGTTACGTCATATAATTGCATGATTTAAAAAATTATTTAAACTCTCGAATTCGATATTAACTTTTCCGTAACCTATAATTGAAACTCGCATATCTTTTACGTATATAAAAGTACGCGATAAAGTTTTCTTAAAATCGGAAAATCGAATAATAATATTATAAACATAAAGTATTTTAGCTAAGTCGAAAATAACTATACCTTTTAAAAAAATAAGTAAATAAATTAAATGGTTCTTTTTTTCGTATATATTATATTAAAACGCAGGCCCTTATCTTTCTTATAACCCTCTTAAGTAATTCATTATTACATTTATACTTCAACTGCTTTTTGAAACCGCGAGGTTCGTTTTTTAATATCCTATCCATTATTATTCGTTATTTCGTTAGCTTTTCTATCGGGCAATTAAATCTTTACTTTGAAACACTATTTTCCGGAAATATATAAAAACATTACGATAACAGGTAAATTTACAAGTATATATAATAACGCCTTTCGTTCTTTACTTTTACGTTAAACTTTTAACGCTTCCGTTTTAATTTGTTATGTAATTTTTTTTCTTTACAGCCTTTACTACCCTAATTACCCTAAAAACCTTTTTTACCTCCTTTTCGAAATTAACGAAAGTTATCGCCGGTTGTTTGTTTGATAAAATCAATTTCTTAACCGATCTTTATTTCTATCGGCTTTTTTCTTTCTTATAAAAAATTAAAAAAGTTTCGGTTACATTTTCTCTTAAGACTTTATGAAAATATATAGTTGTTTATTTATCTAGGATATCGGTTACAACTTTTAAGTATGAAAAGGTTTTATTCGTAATATCGTTCTTACGTATTAGTCGATATTTAAGTATTTAAAATAAATGTTATAATTATTAGTAAACTTTAAATCTAACGTACCACACGGGCGAGCTGTACACACGGGCGAGCTGTACACTTTTTTGGCATTCCATAACAACAAATCCAAATAAAACAATCATAACACGATAAATTAATTCAAACTAATCGGATTTTCCGTCGTTAGATGTATCTATAGCTTCTTCATAAGTACGCGCATTATATCCGGGTTTGCCGTAAACGCCATACTTCCGTTCCTTCGTCTTAACCCTTTTGCGACGACTACCCTCAGCTGCTATTAGCTGCAATTTTTTACCACCCCCTTCTTTTTCGGCCAAAAAAGCTTATCCTTCTTGTATAGTAAGTATTCCTTCTTTTTAAAAACGTTTATTTTTGGTTTTTCGGCGTTTGCTAAAAAGATGGTTAGTTTTGCGTAATTAGGCGGTTTTTTCCCGAAAAAAAGTTATTTCGTGTAAAAGTAATAAGTTACTTTTTATCAAAAAATTAACCGATTTTACCATTTTTGTCGGCGAGCTACCCTAATAATTTCTAATCTTTTTTTATAAATAACGTCCTTACTTCGTTACTTTACGGATATTTTTAAGGGTTTTTATAAAAAAAGAAAGAATGGAACCGGCGGAAGTAAGCGGCGAAACCGTCGGTATAGGCATAACTGGAAAAACGTTTAATTCGGAAAAAACGTTATTAAAATCAAATAAAATAAGTTTAGTTTTTGTAAATCCGGATTTAATATTATCGGACGTCATAACAACTTTAAACGCGTCGTAAAAACCGGCAAGGAAATCTTTTTTCGTAATATAATTATAATAACGTCGTATTAAACCTTTAATATAAAGCGAATAAACGCATTTTAAAACGGAAAAACAAAATAAATTAAAAGGTTAAAGCCGATAAAAGGAATATGCGGGTATGCAAAAAATAATAATATCGTTATTTACGTAATATTTTTCGAATTCGATCGAATAATAATTTTCGTAACCGTTAAAAATAAGAAAACGTTTAGTTCCTTTCGTACATATTTAAATATATTTATCGAAATATTGGATTTATTTTAAACCTAATTCGTTAATTATTTAATTATTAAAACTAATACTAACTTTTTAGTAAGTTAATAATAAATTATCGCAATATTAAAAAATAAAGTAAGTTTTTTTTATTAAAATAATAAATAACAATATAACCTAACTTTACGAATTAATAATTTATATAATTATAACTTATTCCCGATTACCTTATTACGTTTATCTAAGTTTTTTACGTTTTTCGGCGTTTATAATTATTATATTATATGCTATTAAAAACCTTATTAAAAAACCCGTTTCGTTAAAGTTATAAATATCTTTTTTTATAATACCGTATTTTGCGATTATAATTTAAATTAACTTAAATTATTTACGAAATACCTTTAAATTTTCGCATAATACTTTTTGATAATCGACTTTTCGATTTAAACGCGTTTTAAGTTTTTTTTACCGTCGTACAAAAGTTAACGCTTAATTAATCCCGCCGCGTTTTACGGTACGTTAGTTAAGTAATAAATTCGCCATATTTTTAATATGTTAAAGCCGGATAAGAAACGTTCGCGTATTTAGGTTAAGGATTTTTTTGATAATCGATTTCTTTTCGGTTAACGTTAGTTTTCGCGAATTAAGAATGGTATCGGTTCGGGCGGGTTTGCCGTTAATTCGCGTTTTTAAGGTAGTAAATAAAACGTTATAAATAGAATTAAGCTTTTTATAACTAAGTTTCGGATTTTGCTTTTTAGCCTAAACGGCTAGGTTTATTTTCGCTTTTTTTGTAAATTATTCCATATTATGGTTATTAAGAAATAAGTAATTAAAGTTAAATAGTTAAAATGGTGAAAAACGTGTACAGCTCGCCCGTGTGTACAGCTCGCCCGTGTGGTACGTTAAGCATTATATAAAATAATCGTAAGCAAAGTAATAAAAAACCGACGGAAAACTTTTTACTTTTAATTTTTCTTAATTAATTACATTAACTTTTTCCGTTCGTTTAATCGATTCGTTTCAGGTATCTTATTATCGTCCATAATTACGTAACCCTTTAACCAACTATTAAGTATTTAAACCTTAATATTAATTTTTATAAGCTTTAAAATTTTAAGTTATTAATTTTTAAGTAATTCGATTTCCGTAATATTTAAAATATTTAATTTAACATCTTCTAATTAATTAAGCAATGGCCTCGTTTAATTATTTTTATATAAGTTTATCGGTTTTTAATATCCTTTTTTATCCTTTATAAATTATTTTAATTTATTAATAAAAAGAATTCTTTATAATTCTATTTTATTAAACTTTTTTAGGTAATAAATATTTCGATTATTAATTTTATTAATTAAATACGGTTTAATCTAGGGGTATTTTAATTTTATATCCTTAAATATGTTAATATATTTTAATATATCGTACAAAAATAACAAATTATTTATTTATAAAAATTTAATTTTTATTTTATTTTTATCTTTTTCGTTTATAAATTTAGTAACTTTACGTCTTTAGTTATTAATTACTGTAATAGCTTTCATTATATCTTCGGCCTTTTTTTTTAGTAATTACACCTTTTATATAATTAAGTTTTCCCTTAAAATATTAAGATTTTAATTTATAATACGTTAAATTAATAATATTATTTCGATCGGTAAAATTGTTTTTTAACCGTATAACAATTCGTAAAGATTAAGATCATAACTTTTAACGGTTATGTTGTCGGCGAAGATCATTTTTGGCAAAAACTTAACTTATTTTTTATTAATACCATTTATCGCTTTTATTAAACTTTTAACGATTGGGATATATTTTTTTTCGATTAAACGTTATTATTAAATAACATCCGTAATTTTAATTTTCCTTTAAACTTTAAAAGTATTATAAATTTTAATAATTTTGCCCTTATTTTTAAAGCTTCCGTTTATTTTAATTTTAATCGGAATGCCATATTAATAAAAAATATATTTATTTAAAAAACTTTTAATCGTAATTAATATAATTAAACGCAAAACCTTAATTTTTAAGTAACCGGATAATTCGTATTTAACCTTAATAATAATTTTATAACTATTATTATTAAGCATAAATTGTATATCGATTATTTAAATAATAACTATATTAATAAGTTAAAAAAAGCCGAATTTTTTTCGAAACGTTAATTAATAACTTTTTAGCATTTCGGATACGTAAATACAGTTTTTTTGAATTTATTTATATATTCCACGTTAATAATAAAAAGCTGCTATACGTTAATAAATCGAATCTCGTTCTTTATGACCGTAATCCTTATAATATTACCTAATTACCGCGTATTACTTTTGCTAGTTATTAATTACCCTACGGGTAGCGTATCGCTTATTTACCTTACGCTAAAAAATCCCGTTTTAAATAAAATAATTTAAAGGCTTAACTTTAAAAGTCGTTCTTTTTTTTTTCGAAACGTTTCGTAATTGATTAAGAAAATCCAATATCGTCAAGAATTTCGCAAATTTTTGTAATTCCTTAAATTAAGTTTTAATAAAAGGTCCTTATTTTTAATTAATCGTAATAAGTATCGTAATTATATTAATTAAAATAAGATTAAACCGAATAACGTTTAGCTAAATATTAATAAAATTATCGACTTCTCCCTTTTATTAATTATTTAACGGGTTAAAAACTTTAAATAACTTTTTCGATAATCCGTCGGCGGCTATGCTTTTTTTACCAGGAATATGCTTAATTTCGAAATTAAACATTTCTATTTATGCAACTTAACGGGTAAAAAAATACTCCAAGTAAAAAACTTATCGAGTTATTAATTTAAGTTATTAATACCTTAACGTCGGTTTTTAATATAAATCGGACTTTATAAATATGGTTTCGGAATTTCCTTAAGATCTTAAAAACGGTTTAACATTTTAATTTACTAACGTCGTAATTTAACTTAACGCGTTTTTAAATATTACTTTCGAAACGCGCCAAATACTTAATTTTATTAATTATTTATCCGAAAATACTTTTAAAACCTTACTTGCTTACG